>PYAF01006042.1:10605-23335 GCA_007407185.1 Glycine tomentella | reverse complement strand
GGATATTCATTGCATAGCAAGGCTTATAGAGTATTCAATAAAAGAACAATGTGCATTGAAGAATCTGTACATGTGATTTGTGATGAAACTAATCCCTCTAAGGAGGAAAAAGAAATTGATGGTGATGCAGGTCAGCTGGAAGAATTAATTGAAATAGACAAATCCTCAACCAAAATTGAAGAACCAAGTGTTGAAGCAAGATCCACAACCCTTGTTCAAGTGCCTAAAGATTGGAGAACAACAAGAGATTTATCACTTGACAACATCATAGGTGAAGTTTCAAAGGGAGTATCTACTAGATCTTTACTAAAGAACCTATGCTGTGACATGGCTTTTGTTTCTCAAATTGAACCTAGAACATTGATCAAGCCTTGAATGATGAACATTGGATGCATGCCATGCATGATGAGCTCAATCAGTTTAAGAGGAATGAAGTTTGGGAACTTGTTCCTAGACCTTCATCTCTTAAACCCATTGGCACTAAATGGATTTTTAGAAATAAACTTGATGAGAGTGGAATCATAGTCAAAAATAAAGCTAGATTGGTGGCTAAAGGCTATAACCAAGAAGAAGGCATAGACTATGAAGAAACTTTTGCTCCAGTTGCTAGATTGGAAGCAATCAAGTTATTACTCACATATGCATGTCTCCTGAATTTCAAACTTTTTCAAATGGATGTAAAAAGTGCCTTTTTGAATGGATATATTGAGGAGGACATATATGTTGAACAACCTCCTGGTTTTGCTGATTTCAAACATCCAAACTATGTTTTTAAACTGAAAAATGCACTTTATGGTTTGAAACAAGCTCCTAGACAATGGTATGAAAGGTTAAGCAAATTTCTGCTTGATCAATCTTTTACAAGGGGCAGTGTTGATAAAACTCTGTTTATCAAAAGGCATGGCAATGATTTCTTATTAGTTCAAGTGTATGTGGATGATATAATTTTTGGTTCTACTAATCACTTGTTGTGCAAGGATTTTTCATCAGCTATGCAGAAAGAATTTGAGATGTCAATGATGGGTGAACTAACATTCTTCCTAGGACTTCAAATACAGCAAATGAAGAATGGAACCTTTCTCAACCAATCCAAGTATTGTCTTGAAATCATCAAGAAATTTGAGATGGAGAAAAGCAAGGATGCTGCAACTCCCATGGCTACATCAACATATCTTGATTCAGATGAAAGTGGAAAGAAAGTTGATGATTCTAAGTTCAGAGGAATGATTGGATCCTTGCTCTATCTAACAGCTAGTAGACCTGATATAATGCTAAGTGTTTGCTTATGTGCAAGATATCAAGCAAATCCCAAGGAGTCTCATCTTACTACTGTCAAAAGGATTCTCAAGTATCTCAAAGCTACACCTAGAGTTGGCCTCTGGTATCCAAAAGGTGCTTCTATCAATATTGTTGGATATTCTGATTCTGATTTTGCAGGTTGCAAACTACATAGAAAAAGCACAAGTGGCACATGTCATCTACTAGGAAGTTCATTAATCTCATGGCATTGCAAGAAACAATCATGTGTTACATTATCTACTGCTGAAGCATAATACATCTCAGCTGGAAGTTCTTGTGCACAAAGCTTGTGGCTTAAACAACAAATGCAAGACTATGGAGTAGAACAGAATGAGATTCCACTGCTATGTGATAATACAAGTGCCATAAACATATCAAAGAATCCAATTATGCATTCAAGGACAAAGCATATTGAGATCAGACATCATTTCCTCAGGGATCAAGTTCAAAAAGGTAACATAAAGGTAGAATTCATTGACACCAATAACCAACTTGTTGATATTTTCACAAAACCATTATCAAGGGATAGATGTTATACACTTAGGAACATGCTAGGGATTCTAGATGAAAGTAACATTATCTAGCTTGTTCTATATGTGTTTTGTGTGATGAATTAAAGCCATATGTGTCACAAAACAAATGATTACTTAAAACATTGATCAAAAGTTGCTAAATGCTCTGCATCTATTGATTTGACTGTAATAATCGATTAAAGCACGAATTAATCGATTAATTTCATTAAAAATCACATCTTGTATGAAATTTGTGCTCATGTAATAGATTACACACAGATGGTAATCGATTATTCTTCGTATAACAAGAATTAACCTATCTTTGGAATAATCGATTACACATCGGGATAATCGATTACATTGATTAAAATTCTATGAATGAATGCATGTCTCACTGTGATAATCAATTACTTAAGCCTTGTAATCGATTACCTTCACCATTAGAAGAATTAAGGCTCACTAGAATAATCGATTGCTTATGCCCTGTTACCTGTATAATTCATAAAATGAATCATATAATCAATTACTGCAAGCAATAATCGATTACTGGTCGTCTTCAACCTCTGTGATTAAGGATCAAATAATCGATTACCACGTGTTTTACAGAAGCCAAATTGCTCTGAAATAATTGATTACATTATGAAATAATCGATTATTCAAGCTGTTGAACGTAATCTGACAGGTTTTTATGGGTTATTTAACTGCCCAATCAGTTTTAAAATGCACCCAATGTCATTAAACTGTCACCAACAGCTATAAATAGTGCGTTACAAGCCTTAGAAAAATCTGCACCTGCTATACCTCTCTCTGCATTTTCTGATTTTTCTTAAGCCTTGTGTCTGTCTTTGTTCTCTCTTTGTAACCATGTCTAACCCAACACCTAAGAGAACTAGAACTACCAAGAGAAAGGCTGGGGAATCTTCCTCTAACCCACCTCCTCCTCAACCTGCCAATAGGTTAGATTTATGGTTTTCCTCAGAATATGATAAAATCAATTACCTGCAATTCAATGCCACCAAGCCAGTGGCCTCACCCAAATATCTTGAACTTGATTGGTTCATAAGGGAGGATTTTCAGTTTCCAGCCTACCTTGAAGCCCAAGGGCTGAGAAGGTTTTTAGAAATGAAGGGTACCTTTCTACCCTGATTTAGTGAAAGTTTTCTATACTTGCTTGAAGGGTTCAATGCAAGGGGCTATTGATAAGTGCCACAATTTAGTACAAATAGAATTCAAATATGGCACTTATCTGTTATTTTAATTGATTTATTCACAAGTTAACTCTAGAAACCTAGTTAATTGATGGTTATATTAAGGTAAGCTATGCTTTTATATTTTGAAAAAATTTTGTCCAATCAAATGTTTTTATTTTGCTAGGTTTAAAGGTTACGGAAGAATCAAGCTTGCGAAAACCAAGAGCTGGGAGTGAACTAAGCAAAGAATGAAGTCCTAAACAGCATTTCAGGCCCAACAAGCACCAAGGCCCAAAGAATCCTTCATGACTAAGCTTTTAACTCGCCCAGGCGACCAGTTTATGCCTATTTTACTCGTCTGGGCGAGCAACAAGTTCCAAGAAAGCCTTTTAGCTCAACCAGGCGCCCATTTTGTGAAGGAATTGGTGGCCTGGGCGACCAAAGCAAGCAGCAGGCCCTTGGCTATATATATGGACAAATTTTGGAGGCAGCATTCATTCATTCCATTGCTTTTCTCTCCCAAATCACCTACTTGTTCATACTTAAGTTGTTCTTAGTTCTTAAGTGAGTGTAGAACTTAGGAAAGTGAGAAAGAGTGACTTGTATAAGGAGATTCTGCAGAAAAGAGGATCAATGATGAGGTTAGTCAGTGGTTCTCTCGAGGAGGTTCTGCCGATGTTCGCTTAAATTTTCCTAAGGATTGGATGTACTCTTCTTATCCCTATGCTCTTTTAATTATTTATGCATTGTTCTATTCCTTATTGGTGATTTTATTCTGCGCTTAATGCCTGATTCTAATTAATCGTTAGTTTCATGAATTTAACCCTAAAGGCGACTGGAAAGTAAATTTAGGGTTTGAACTGAATTAAAATCACTCACTACGTTACGTTGCTAGGAATAGGGTTTAATGTTTTGATCACACGAAACACGTGACTAGAAGCTTAATGCTAGGGTATTTAATTAAATATACGAGGGATCGATATTTAGTAAAATATCCTTAGGATTTAATTGCGATGAATCGAATTAAGTTTACATAAATGTGTGCAGCAATAAGAATAGAAAATGCACAGATAAAATCAATTAAAGGGATAAGAAAGACGAAATCCAATCCTACACTACCTTGACTTGTACTCATTTATTTATTTTCCGTAATCTTTACTTTACTTTACAAACAAAACAACAAATGAATCTTCGTTCGTATCATCTGTATATAAACTACTAGACTGGTAATAATTTAAACCAACCGACGTAAACTCAAATCCCTGTGGAGACGAACTTTTACAAATTTGTAAACTTGCAACGATAAAACGGTGCACTTGCCGTGAAAAATCCTAACAACTATCAAATCCAAAGTTAAGGGTGTTGAGATGATTGTAACCCCTGAGATTTGGGAAATAGTGGCTGGGGTAATGTGTGAGGGTGTTAGGAGGTTTGATGAATATCCTGAGGGCTATAGCAAAATGGATACCTACAGAGAAATGCTTCATGATCCTCACGTGAGGCTTAGGACTAGGCTGGGTACAGGTCCTATGACTGTTGAGGATAGGCTCCTACATTACATGATCACATATGTAATAACCCCTAGAGCAACCAACCATGCCCAAGCAATTGATGAGGATCTTTAGTTGGTATATGGGCTGAAGAATCATATTCCCATGAAGTGGGTGCTCATAATTGAAAATAGCATGCTCAAGCTCCAAGAAGACTTCAAGGCTGAAACCCATGAAGCCTTAGAAGAAATTAAAGAAAGATTAGATTCAATTGAGGCAAACATGAATGACAATGCCTTTGTTGAATTCTAGGATTACTTAGATTGCTTTTAGTTTTATTATTTTAAGTTTCTATGTTTGTTATGGTTCAGTTGTTTTTTATGTTTCTTTTCACTATGTACTGCCCTATATGACAATTATTCTAATGAAATATGCATTTCCAGTTCAATATCCGTTGTGCTTACATTGTTTTTTACTTTTAACAAGCCAAATAGGGGGAGAATTGATTAAGGGGGAGTAAATTTGAATGTACTCTGTTTGCCCCTATTTTTGGTGAAGTTTTTTTGCTCATAATTTGATTTGAATGTATGTTGGAATTTAGGGGGAGTAACTGTGCAAAAAGGAACCTAATCAGTTGCCATAAAGCTTTATTGAAGTTTCATGAATCACATATGCTTTAACACTTGTTTCTTGGCAAAAGGCATTTGAAATTTTTATAGGTTTTAAGCTTGAAGTTCATCAATGAAAACCCCAATTAATCTCCAAGTATCTAAGCTTAATCAAATTCAAGATTTGGAATGTTTAAAGCCAAAAAGGGGGAGATTGTTGATTCAAGAGGAGTCAAGCACGAATGAACAAGGATCAAGCTTTTGTGTTTTGTGCTTTTAACATGCCACATTGCAAGTATGCCAAGGAAGCTATGAAGATCAATTTGATTCATGTAAAAGGGAAGCTGAGTAATCTGATAATCCAATGAGCATTACATGCATAATCATTCATCTAGGATTGTTAGATTGAAGGTCTAGGTAAAAGCAATTAACAAGTAAGGCATTTAAAAAGCAAAGTTTTTGGAAAAATGAAGTTTTCCTGCATTAATCAATTACAGCATTGATGGCATCGATTATTTTGTTCTTAGTGCCTTCTGGAAAACAAATTAAGAACATTGTAATCTACTACATAGGCTAAAATGGAAAAATCTTATTGACTGTCTTAATCGATTACAGAAGTTCGTAATCGATTACATATCATGCCTATGGCTAACGTGTTCTGCTGATTTAATCAATTACATAGTTCATTTGAAAATATTGGTCCGTCTGTCTTAATCGATTACCAAATTTCGTAATCGATTACATTATTCATAGCTCAAACCCAGAACATATCAGGAGCACTTTAATCGATTACATTCTTGATTTAATCGATTACAAATGCAAAATAATCGATTACAGGAGCGTGTTTAATCGATTATTTTCAGTTAGAAAGCTGTTATAAATAGAACTTCTTGCTCTATGTTTTAAGAACTTGAGAATTTCGAAATCTGAGCAATTACAAATACTCCTAAGCTTTCTTTAGTGTATTTCTGGGTTTCTAAAAGCATTTTAGCTTCGTATGGGTTTTTGGTCTTAAAGAAGTGAAGCATCATTAAGGTTCAAAGCATAAGGAAGGGATGCATTGAGTCTGTAATCTTTCTTTTCAACCTGTTGAATCATTCACATGCATATGTTTTCTGGATTATCAGGTGAAATCTTTCCTTATTCTTTGAAGGTGTAAATCTTTTAATTGATTTCTGTAAAGATTAGCTTATTGTAAATTGGGTTCTTACATGAAGATTAGAGATAGTGTTTATCTAAGGGTTGCTGAGTAGTGTTCTCAATTTTGGGTTTGGTCTCTAAGGGTCTAATAGTGTTTTAGACTTCTGAACTTTATCTAGGGTTGATAAACAGAGGCTTGTAACATCTTGTAAGAATATTATTTGCAATAATGGAACTCTACTCTAGTGTTGAGTGGAAGAACTGGATGTAGCTTCATAGTGTTTGAAGTGAACCAGTATAAAATTTGTGGCTGATCTTTATTCCCTTCTCTTCATCTCTAAATTTCTTTGGTTGTGAATCATGTTACATTGCACAAAAAGTTTTAAATTGCTTATTGATTTCTTGACAGAGGAATTTGATTGAATACAAAATTCTTGGTTTCAAAAAGTTTTTAAAGTGATAAAGATCCTGCGGAAACTCTGAATTGAAAATTTTAATTTACCAAGGTTCAACCAATTCACCCCGCTCTTGGTTGTTTTGAAGTGTTCCTATCATTTTCAATTATGGTATTAAAAGCTGTAAACAAATAATAAACTCCTCTCACCTATCTATCTCTCTCTGTTAGCTCCTTGTAGCGTCGTTTTGAGATCTCTCAAGTTCACGTTCTTTGGTCCAAACACAGAGCTCTATATACCAAATCAAAGATAATTCAGTATAGATTTCAAAGACAAAGTTAACATTAACATTCGGGGTCAAATACCCACTCAAATTTAAAAGGGCTAAAATGATATTTTGGGAGTCCACATAAAAAAGACATCATTTTGAAATTTCAATCACACCAATGTGACCGGGGTTTAACAAAGATCACAAAAATGACATCACTATTATAAAAAGGAAACTTTTACAACGTCTCATTTTCAAAGGTCTTTTAAAGGAAGTGTAAAAACACCCAATAATGGTACCCAAATCACAAGAGAGACTTAAACTAACTAGGAGAAGATAAGGAAATCATGGTTACCTCAAAGAAACCACGAAAGGAGGATTGGAGGCTCCGTTCTCTACCGAATCCTCAAGTTGAGTTTTGAAGTGTTCCTTTTCGATTAAAGTGTTCATCTCCGTGCAGTGGTCTGGCGGCAAGCAACGATGGCTCGTGGCGGTCACTGGTGGTCGTGGGTGGTGGAGGAGGTGGATTGGAGGCTTGGGTGAGGTGTTAGAGATAGAGAGGTGAAAAATTCATTTTTCGGTGCTGTTGGACGTATTTATAAGCTGCAGTGCTCGCTTAGTGAGCTCATCTCGCTCAACACAATTCTCTCTTTGGAATTGCACTTAGCGTGCTGGTCGCGCTTAGCGGGACATCAAAATTGTTATTTTGCAAATCACTGAGGTAAAAACATGCAGAGATAGGTTGTGAACCTATTATCAAAATTTGAAGGCAATCCAACGATTAATGAGTCCGAGATCGTGGTTTTACCTAAGCAGGTTTTGGGTCAAACTATCAATCACACATTTCAACACTGATCAAACAAACTACACATAACTTAACATCCACATCAAGAAATTGCACAAGGATAATTTACACAACATTTCAACTAATTTAAACTAATCAAATAACACAAGAAATCATCAAACATATATTTTTAGTTATCGAAATTTCAGGGTGTTACATTGGAAGGCCAAGAAAGAATGATTAGTCCAAGGTTTCATTATGTTTGGGCTTATACACACTTTGATTGTATAGATAATCGTCTGAAAAACTTCATAAATGAAGCTAGTTTTGTTCGTATTATAATTGTGGGACAAGTTGATATTAACCAACATTTGGTCACTGAGTTGGTTGAACATTCGAGAATCGAAACTCACACATTTCATTTTCTACATGGGGAGGCAACCATAACTTTACAAGATGTGGCCTTGCAATTGGGCTTCAAGATTGACGGATTGCCAGTAACTGGTGCCATTAATGATGATGTACGTGATTCTTGTCAGGCCTTACTAGGGGACACTCCACCTGATAGGTATAAAAAGGGAAAAACAATTTATCTAACTTGGTTGTGGCAAAAGTTTCAACAACTTTCTGTTGATGCTGATGATGTTGTCATTACACAACATGCTAAAGCTCATATCATGATGTTCATAGGCGGTTGTTTGATGCCAGATACATCTGGAGCACGAGTTCATTTTATGTGTCTCCTTTTTTTTTATCAAATTTGAGTGAGACAAGTTGTTATAGTTAGGGTGTAGCAATATTAGCTTCCCTTTTCCGAGCACTAGATCAGACTGTAAAGCCTTTACAAACTAAAATAGATGGATGTTTGTTGCTGCTACAATCATGGGTGTGGGACCGCATTAAATGCATTGTCCCACAAATACATGACCTATCTGATGAAGAAGTACAAGAAGGACTTGAATTTCCTTTTGCATGAAGGTGGTCTCGACCAATGACCCAAACAAACATTCCCACCAATTCAGTCAGACATCACGTATCATATTTGATAGACTACATATGAATGTGGTTCATTTCTTAATCTTCATGTTAAGTATTTCTTTGTTTTCCTATTTGTTAAAAATATGTGACAATAATAATATATGTCTTGCAGTTCTTGTGGACACCTTGTGAGACACCCCATATAAGGCCATTAATTAATAATGTTGATGTATCTTTGATTATTCATGCAAAAGTACCTCTCACATGATTTGCCATTGTTGTAATAACCCTGAGTCCTGGCGTGGATAGCGTGAGAAATCTACGCGGATAGAGCTGGTTTTCTGCAAAATTCTTTTGCAGAAACCAGTTGCAGAAGCGCCATGCCTCTGGTATGTGGCGCGAGTGGTGCCATAGGTTTTGGGGGTTGACGCCTGGGGCACCAGGTCGGCACGAGTGGCGCGGGACAACCCAGAGGACCTATTCTTCCTTGCAGGAGGCGCGAGTGACGCCGGGTTGGCGCGGATGGCGCGGTTGGCGCTGTGGGCTCTGGAAGCTGGAGCGATCAGCGCAACAGCTTGGGCAGACCCATTATATAAGGGGTCATTTTACGAAATTTGACCCAAATCACTTCCTTTCTTCTTCCTCCAGCGACCCACCTCCATTTCTGTGTACCCAAGCTTCCTTGACCTTTGTTTGTTCACAAAATCACCTCCCTTAAACCTCTATTGTGTTGGAAAACACTTGGTGAGCTTGAATCCTTCATCATAATCCCCTTAGAAACCCCAAAGTTGAGAATCCCTTTCTCAAGGGAAGTCCGTGGAACTCGAGTTCGGCGAGGAACGACGGTGATTCGTGGATACCCGTGCTTAGGGGGTCGTCCTTGGGCCTTCCTTGTCGTCATTGAGGTAAGAAACTCGAGATTCACCGCTTGATTTGTGAGTTGGGGTTTTGGGTGAATAGTGACCCGCTTGTGATAGAGCTAGTATTAACCTTGGGTCCTTTAGAAACATGTGTTTAGTATGTTGTGAGGATGAAGGATTAGCTCTCATATGTTAGTTTGGTGAACTTTGAGTTGTGGCTCTATGATATGCATGTATAGTTGATATGCTGAGTTGTTTGGCTATGTTGTGACATGCAAGAGACTTAGTATATGGTATGGATGTGCCTGAGAGGCCATATGAACGGTATCTCATGTGTGATATGAACCGTTCAAGCCATATGTGAACCCTTGAGCCATTGGGCTGTTGAGAGCTTTGAGCTCATTGTGTCTGGCTTGTGTTGAGTCTGAGGTGACTCTAATGCCATGTTTGAGATGAGATAGACCGTTGAGGGTCTATGAGATGGCTTGTGAGTGATGAACCTTAAGTTAGAGGACTTGTGGTTTTGGAAAGGATTGAGGTTCCTTTCATGGTGACGGTTGAGAACTGTGCTATATGCTTGTGCTTATGTGATTGTTTGGTGTTGATATGAGCTTGTATGCCTTGTTTAGGGCGTGACACCGAGGGTGTTAGTGCCGTGGGCCACAGAGCAAGGGAAGAACTGCAGAGCTCGGCTTTGCCAGGTAAGTTCTTGCTCCCTTGGGGATGTTTCCCACTGCTTGTGCTCCACCATACTTCGAGGGAGTGATGGTTGCATTCATGATGCATGCATTGATGGTTGTTGCATCCTCATAATGATATGTATGCTTGCATTTATGCTTGAGAAATGTACGATACCTGTTGATAGATCTTCTAGCCAGTTAGATAGATATGGACCTCCCTAAGAGATGGGTTTTCCTCCTAGTTTGGTTTGCTCATGGTTGATGAGATCCCAGGGTGATGATGATCCCTTAAGACCAAGAGATAGGCGTGTCCCGTCGTGGTTGATTGCCTATTCTCGGAGGTACCATATACGTGCGTCCATGCGTAAGGGGTAGCTCCCGATGGGATGGCACAGGTGTGAGTTTCGATCTCACACTAAGGTTTGGTGTTGATGATATCCACCTTACATTAGAGCTAGATGACTTGCTTGTATTGTTATGAGGGCTGGGAGGCCAGATTGTTTGTGATACCTGATGACGTGTGTCATGGAAAGTGAATCAAGGTGGAGGAGATGCCTCCAAGGACCCTGAGCTTACTGAGATGTATATCTCACCCCGTGTGAGGCTTATGTTATTTCAGGTGACTCTTCTGGCAGAGAGGAGCGGTCTCAGGGCGGGAGGCCCTAGTAGAGACAATGACTGCTTGGTCGTGCGGCAGCAGGGAGAGCTGGGTGGCTCAGATGTGTTTTGTACCCCTGTAGAGGGAAGATGTGTGTGCGCACACATGTATTTTTGTTGTATTTGTATATGCTATGTATGCCCTCGTGTGAGGAAGGATCTGTGAGATCAAAAGCACGCGGATGCTTATTCTTTTGTATAGACACTTCGAGTGTCAGATGATGTATATGTACATAACCAGTTATGTTATGTATTTGATGTTTCCTCCTGTTATATCTGTTGAGATAATTTGTGATTATCTGCCTAAGGTTATGGTTTTGTGATGTGGATCAGCAGGGGCTTGTTGTTGTATTGTTGTGTGGTGATGCTTTCTATTCCATACATAATGTAATCAAGAATATGGTTTTCGTATTTATGCTTCCGCAAATGTTTTAATTAAAGTGTTTAAGTGTTAATCTGATATTAATCATAATGTTAATACACCGGGTGCACACGGGGTGTTACAATTGTGGAATGGCATGCAGTAAATAGGATCATAAGACAATTTGGAATGCGACAAAATATTCCAGAAGACCCACCAAACCTAGACCAACTCCACGACATAGATATGAGAGGGAGACAATATATTTTTTTGGCCTTACCAACATCGCCACTAGATTAACAAATGGAATCATTTGAATGATTATATTGTTCAAGGTGAAATGGACCATCGTATTTTGCATGAAAATTCAGAATACATGCAATGGTACATAAGTAAAACTAGACAATATATATCGTGTAAAGGGACAGTATCTTCTGAGGTTGTAACTTTACTTTTTATAATTTTGATCAATTATTGCTATTATTATTCATTATATATTTCTAACTTCAAAAATTTTAATTTACAGTACTATCTTGGCCATCACCACCATGAATCACATGTTGAACCCAATGTACCTTTAGTGCATATTTCTAGATATATGCCCCGACATCATCAATCATGCACAATCTACTTATCAATCGGTGGGCTTCTCTGGATATATGCCTCAAGGATATGAACAAAGTTCACAACCATTTGGGTTCTCATCATATATGCCTCAACACTCATTCCAAGTTTCTTCTACCTCAAATGTTTTTGAAGGACTCTCACAAAGGTTTGATACCACTTTCAATACTCTCCCATCTGCATATATAACTCACCATCATCGACCTCTTGTTATCGTCCATCATTACCTACTCAAATGCACGACATGGGTCATGAGGATGAGTAGGAAGATGATGATAACAACAATACCAACAATAACGATGATGATGATGACCATGGTGGTGATCATATTTCTCAACAACAATAAATAATTACACGTGATCATCCTAGAACAAGAGGAGGAAGAGGTCGTAGAACAAGAGCACACAACCATCAACAAATCCAATGCAATAAGATGAGAGACCTCGAGGCAACTCTAGAAGAACTTGTTTTGGGACGTCATTCCACTTTTAATATTTTTATTAAAGGACTATGTAATATATTTTAATTTTTTCATTTAAATATAATTCTTTTGCATTATTCCATTGATAATATTAAAATAATTGTTAAAATTAAATTAATTAATATTATTGTACCAAATTTTTTATTTCCTTAATGATAATTGTAAAAATTAATTTCACTGATATCTAAAATAATAAAATATTATTTGATATATTATAAGTTAATAGTAAAAACAAAACATTTTAATATTTTTATTTAAATGTAAGTCTTTTGAAATAAAAATCTTAACATTAGTACATAAAATATAAAATATATTACATAAAATAATATTGTCAAAATTATATATACCGAATACCTTAATACTATTAAATAAGGTCATATAAAAAATTAAACAAATATTAAAT
>PYAF01006041.1:3291-30522 GCA_007407185.1 Glycine tomentella | reverse complement strand
CCTTAAGTATTTTGTGCTTTCAACATGCCTCATTGGAAAATGTCAAAGAAAGCTATTGAAGACCAATTTGATTCATGTAAAAGGAAAGCTTAGTAATCTGATAATCCAAAAGCATATCATGCATTATCATTCATTCTGGGTTGTTTGAATTAAGGTCTAAGTAAAAGGCATTCACAAGTAAAGCATTTAAAAAGATAAGGTTTTTGGAAAAATGTTGTTTTCCTGCATTAATCGATTACTGCATTGATGGCATCGATTATTTTGTTCTTCATGCCTTCTGGAAAACACATCAACATCATTGTAATCAATTACATATCGAATTAATCGATTACATAGACTAAATAAGAAAAATCATGTTGATTGCCTTAATCGATTACCAACTATTTGTAATCGATTACATCCATGCAAATGAATAACATGTCCTGCTGGCTTAATCGATTACCACAATTTTGTAATCGATTACTTAGTGCATTTACAAAACATGTGTGACTGTCTTAATCGATTACTTCACGAAATAATTGATTACATTGTTCATTGCTCAAACCCAGAAAATATCAGGAACATTTTAATCGATTACATTCTTGGATTAATCGATTACATATGTGAAATAATCGATTACAGAAGCGTGTTTAATCGATTATTTTCAGTTAGAAAGCTGTTATAAATATAAACCTCTTTCTCTGTTTTTTCAACTTTTGAGAAATTCATATACTGAGCAATCACAAACGTTCATGAGCTTTCTTTAGTGAGATTTCTGAGTTTCTAACATCATATAGGCTTCACAAATTCGTATGGGTTTTTGATTTGGTGAAGTGAAGCATCATCATTGTTTCAAAGCATAAGGAAAGGAATGCATTGAGTTTGTAATCTCTCTTTCAACCTGATTGAATCATTCATATCATATATTCTTTGGATTATCAGGTGATATCTTTCCTTAGTCTTTGAAGGTGTAATTCTTTTAATTGATTTGTTGTAAAGATTGGCTTATTGCAAATGGGTTTCTTGCTTGATGTTTAGAGAAAGTGTTTCTCTAAGGGGAACTGAGTAGTGTTCTCAGTTTGGGTTTTGGTCTCTAAGGGTCTAATAGTATTTTGGATCTCTGAACTTTATCTAGGGTTGATAAAGAGAGGCTTGTAATATCTTGTAAGAATATTTTTGCAATAGTGGAACTCTACTCTAGTGTTGAGTGGAAGAACTGGATGTAGCTTCATAGTGTTTGAAGTGAACCAGTATAAAATATGTGGCTAATCTTTCTTCTCTTCTCTTCATCTCTAAATTGCTTTGGTTGTGATTCAAATTGTTTGCACAGAAAGTTTTTCTTAGTCTATCGGTTTCTTGACAAAGGAATTTGATTGAATACAAGAGTCTTGGTTTTAAATAATTTTTAAAGTGATAAAGATCTTGTGGCAACTCTGATTTGTAAAATTTTTAATTTACCAAGGTTCAACCAATTCACCCCCCCTCTTGGTTGTATAGAAGTGTTCCTTTTATTTTCACTAGTCTCTATCCGAGATGTATTGATAACTTGAGAGGGCATCCTGGTGCAGCCCGGTCTTCATGAAGATAGTCTCTATCCAGGATGTCTTGATAGCTTGAGAGGGAATCCCGGCGTAGGCCGATCATCAAGAGGCTAGTCTCTAACCGGGATGCCTTGATAGCCTTTTTGCAACCCAGTCTTGTTCGTGATAGGACAACCCGGTACAGGTCGATTTCTACTCTGATCAGTAGGCGTGTCTCTAGTGCTTTTTGAGAACTACTCATTTCTTGTATATGACGTGTCTATTTTTTCTTTTAGCGGCGTATGCCTCCTCTATCTTGTTTATCTATTTGGGTTTAATATAATTTACATTTTTCCCCAAAAAAAAAAAATACATAACACCTTATGGAAAAATATTGTTATCATAACCTCATACGTACTACAAGTATGGTTAAACCACCATACCTTATTTAACTAAAATCATTACCAACTTAGGCATGACTATAGAGTATCCTTAAGCTACAAAAAAATCATGTTAGTAATCTAACTAATAACCACAATATATTTTTCAAATAATTTATAATTCCTTTAAAACTTCACAAGAAAATTATAACCTAGCATGCATCTTAATTTCCTTTCACCTACCACCTTACTACTTCATCCTCAAATTTAATCACTCAAGCATTTGAACCATTTGTCTACATACCATTCAACCTCTACTTCTAAAAATTAATACAAAATAGCCCCACTGTAAAAATATGAACAAACAACCCAAAGATCATCAAATCACTTCAAAAAATCATCAAATGTGATTCCAAATATCACTAATATTTCAACCTATAAATCATCACATATCCTATGGTTTAAATCAACATTTCCACATCATAAAATAACCTTCAAATAACATGAATTTCCAACCTAAATAATAACCATAAATCTGCCCAATTAAGCATATAGGTTAATCCAAACAAATGCTTAACTAGAGATTGAAGCCTAACCCACCTCAAGTGAGTTTTGATTCTTAAAGAGGAATGGAGTAAGGCTATCTTCCTTGGGAAAATCCTCTAAGAAATGATGTCTTGAAAAAGAAAATGGCTGATAGGTGAAGCGGTAGAAGGTGTCACGGTTTGGAGCAAGCAAAAGAGGTAAAAAGGAAAAGCTTGTCAAGAAGCAAATAAGTGACCATGGAGTGTATTTTGGCCAGCCAGCTATACGTGCAATTTTTTTCATATCCTTAGCTATTTATACTTCTTTAATCAGTTGGGTTTTAAGTGATTTAGTTGGGTTATAACTGAATTAGGATTTATTTTAGTTAGAATTTAACTAAATCATCATTACCTTGGAAGATATTTAACCTTAAGCCTTATCTTGACTTTGATTCTTTTGGTCAAGATTCTTTTAATCATGGGATTTTGGGGCAGTTGGCTTCTACGTGGATCTTGGCTGAGCAAGGGAATGCAATTGCTTGGTTTAAATTGTTCCACATGCAAACAAAAAGCCTTAATTACATCTTTTCACTTCAGCAAAAAAAATATTTTACAGCAGCCTATATTTTCAATCTTTGCATTTGGCTTGTTGTTTAAGTGGATTCTTTGTCTTATTGAAGGATTATATGCACGTAGGTTGGTCTTGGACTTATGAAACCTCTGATTTTCACCCTTTTGGGGCTGAAGATTTTATTCCTTGGGCAGCTTATGTTCAAATAAAATTTATCCTATTCTTCTTGTATCCAACTCTCATCCTACTTCCTTAATTAAATCATAAATATAACTCATAATATAATTTTGAGGATGTTACAATCTTTCCTTTATTTTTATGATTATAAGTGACATATTCTCCATTTTTAGGAATCAAGTTTGTGAGCTTGGACATGTCACCTGTCATGTGTCTAGGGCAACCACTATCAACATACCATAATGTTGATTTTGCTCTTAGACGCACCTGCAAAAATCAATTTAAGTAACAAAGATAGGTACCCAATGTGGGTTGTGTTCATAGGGGTTAGTTGGCTTTCTTTTTCTTTTGTGCACCCAAATGCATTCACCATTAGGCTCATAGTATCTTCTAGCATAGCACCTATGGGATGTATGACCTTTCTTCATGCAATAATTACAAATGACAGTTTTTTATGCTCTTTCAAAATGAGTCAATTGATAATGCTTTGTTTTTGAAAGACCTTTTTGATACTTTTGTTTTGGAGGCAAAAACCTTGTTTTTCCAAAAGGTTTTGATCCATGTTTATACCCCAAACTAGAAGTATCTCCAGCATATTTTTGTACACTTAGCATTTGATCTAAAGTGCATTTGCCTCTAAAACTTTTTCAAAAGATCAACCAAATCAGAATTTTTTCAGTTAGCAATATCATTTATTTTTTAGATTGACTCTTTTTCAAATCATCAAATTCCTTTTGTAAAAGTTTTCATTTATCAACATTTGAAGATGATGAGGCACATACACATCCATTAGCTTTGTAACTTGAAACAAGCTTTTCATTTGCTTATTTGAAATTGCAAAGTTCATATTACAATTCAACAATTTTGGTAACATGCCATTTAATATTACTTTTCAGTCTATTATTGGATTGTACAAGTTTTTGGGCCTCTTCATGCATCTCATGGAAAGCATCAACAACATTATTATATTTAGAATTTACCTCTGATTCAGCACTTGAGAATTCTTCATCATCACTTATTGTAGAAGTAAAGCACACATTTGCTTCTTCATTCTCACTTGTTGATTTAGAAGTTGTTGAATCATTGTCTTACCATGCTATGTATGCCTTCTTTGGTTTCCCCTCTTTCTTTATCTTCCTCTCACCTAATTGCTTCTTCAAAAAGATTGGACATTCAGATTTAATGTGTCCAGGCTTACCACATTCGAAGCAAGTGAAGTTGGTGGAGTTGTTGTTGTTGTTGTTGCTGTCATTTTTCCATCTCCTTCCTTTTTCTAACATCTTCAGGAAAGTATTTCTCCAGAAACACCTTCTTGAAGGTTTCCCAGGTGACAACTTGACCTTCAGCCTCCATGCATTGGCGAGTGTTCTCCCACCAATACTCAGCTTCTTCTACCAAAGTGTAGGTGCCAAAAACAACCTTCTACTCCTCCGGACATGCAATCACTCGAAAGATTTTCTCAATCTCCTGTATCCAGTTCTGAGCACTATCAGGGTTGTATCCTCCATTGAAAGTAGGGGGATTGTTTCGTTGGAAGCGATCCAACCCTTGATACTCAGCAGCTCCAATAGTTTCTCCTCTATTCTGATTCCCCATAGTCTGGGCTAAGGCTTGGAGAGCATCAGCTATCGGACGATAATTCCTACCAACCATCAATTTGTGCACACACCAAGAAGTGAGAACTTGGAAGAAGTGATATCACCTACTGCTGCTCATCTACTCCCATGAACGAAGGTTCACGATCATCACAGGTACCAACTACACAGTACAAAATTGCAAGGGTGAGTTCATTATAGAAGGTCAACAAGCACCATATAACAATGATTAGCAAGAAAACATTAATGATAACCACAATCATTCTCAGTAATCAATCAGTTCAACACACACTCAACAAAGCTAATCATAAACTTTTTCCACAATTCAAATCAATTATGCTCATAACGATGCATGCACCTGACTTAACTCTCAAATGCAATGTGGTACCATTCCTCAGTAAATAGCCTCTCTCTCTTATTAGGAGAATGATACATTAATTTGTCGAAATCACCCTATTGTGCATTGGACATTCCCCTCCCCCATGGTGATCAGCCAGAGTCTCAAGGGAATTCCAAACTGAGTGACATGCCCCCTATTACCCGCATTTTTATCCTCAGAAAAATAACAAGTACACACTGCCTTCATTCTATTTCCATGCAATTATGAAGTATAAAACATGGACCCATCAATGCATTGACCGTGGATAGAGACCAAAATTCTAAGCAATCCCTTTCTCTCTCTGTGAATGCTTAAATTCATAAACTCATCATCTTCCCTCCCAGGGATATCCAACAAGTCACTGCAACCCCCCATGTATATACACTCCATACAATGACATTGTCAACATCAACATTATCACTCATCAATGTCATCATCAACATCAAAATCATTTTATTTCAATATCATCATCATAAACATCAATATCATCTCATTTCAATATTATTAACATCACAAGCAATCACATTCCACATATATACGTATAACACATGCCTGAGATTCACATTCCTCAGGTTTTCAGACAACACAAATCTTATACATTCACAATCCATAATACCACGAGACTAATATTTTAGGAAAATTCTAAATTAAAAAGAAGGACTACAATATAGGAAATAAACTCTTATGCCCATTAAAATTTAATAAAAAAATTAAATAGGAGAACATATTATAAAATTTTGGGCAAAGTCTCCTCTGTAATTAAGACTTTTCCCAAAAATCCAATCATTACAACAACAACATCATTCATAGTTTTATCCATCAATAACAAATTCATCGCATCCCATTAGTGTAAAACACAATTTCCTTGAAAACAAGCATACAACAGGGACAAACATAAATCAATAATAAATATATCGCATCCCATTAGTTAAAAACACAATTTTTCTTGAAAACCAGCACTCAACTGGGACAGGAATACATCTCCATAATTGGGTTCCTTGACCCCCAACTATGGTATCAAAAGTTGTAACCAAATAATAAACTCCCCCACCTATCTATATCCCTCTGATAGCTTCTTGTAGCATCATTTTGAGATCTCTCAAGTTCACATGCTAATCTACAAATCATTAAATTCCCATCTTTTAGTATGTTAAACTAGACTTCATAAGCTTTCTAACAAGGTATCACATGTCTCAATTGGAGTTCTAAAACTCTAGATATAGTATTTTAAAAATAAAACTCCAAATCTATCAGCAAACTCTAAATGGGACATTAACAGCTCTTATTGTCTTTACAACTGCAAGTAGTAAACAATCTAGATTTGGCTAAATAACATATCTAGATCTTTAATTCCATATATCATAAGTCAAATTTGAGTAAGAAATGAGAGAGATATAAATTGTTAAAAACGAGTGGTAGTAGCTATTTGGGTGTGAACCGTTTTAGACAACTTGTGTTCAAATGACTTCTGGGCATGATTCATTGCTCAGTTTGGTCCCATATTTTAGAAAACATAGAGGACATCCTAAGCTTTAAAATGAGTTGTCAAACAGCTCATTTGGTTAAGTACAGAGGGAGATATAATATTTTTAAAAATAATACAAAATTCAACTCAAAACCATTCGAGTTTCGATACCAACACTCACCAAAATATTCAGCTGGAATGCTTCAAGAGCTTGAGAAGTAAAGTTACTATCTTCTAATAAAAGATTTTGGATGAATATATGATAGGTAAATTTGGTGAAGGGGCTGCAATTTGAGTGAGAAGAAGAGAAGAGAAAATGAAGCAAAAGTGAAGAGATAAAAGGAAGTGAATTGGCCGTGAGGTTTAGAATGAGGGCCTTGCCCTTGCAGATTTTTATAAGGGTGTATTTATAGAAAGGAATTTAGTTAGGATATAAAGAAATTAGTTTAGAAGGTAACCTAGTAAGTTCCTAGTTTGGTTCCAATGGAACTAATTAATCATGACCTAAAGATATTTTAATTTATGCATTAAATGCATGCTTACTAAGCAAAAAGCAAAGATTCCTTCATTAAATGGTTAATTGCACGTGGAAGGCTTCTTGAAGATTCTTGGTTTAGTTTATTTTATGCATATAAGGCATTGGCTTCATCATGAAAGTCACGTATACACATACACACACAAGGATAAACTTTCATTTCTATTGATTTTGCTCAAAATCATACATACATGAATGCTTATCAATTAAAAAAGCAAAGATTCCCTAAACATGACTGGCCATCAACATGTAATAGCTTGTCCAAGAAGCTTGATTTGGTTTGTCTTATGCATGGCTGTATAATTATCTATTGTACATCAATTCTAGAGCTTACACGTTTACACCCACATGTTGGCATTTCCATATTTAATTGATTTTGCTTAAAATCTCACGTACCATGCATGCTTTTCTTTATGTTACTAAAATTTTGTTTATTTCCTTAAGTTAAATAATCATGACTAAATTTACTGTAAGTACTTCTAAACTTTCCACTTGGATCCATTAGTTTCATATCTTATCCTTCTTGTGATGTTTATCTGCTAGTAAGGGTAATTTGGTAGTTTGTCATTCCAGGAGTATTACTGTAATTTATTCTTCAAGTTTCTACAAAAATATCTAAGGGTATTATTGTAATATTTACTCCAAGAGTATCATTGTAATTTTCACTTCAAGGGTAGTATGGTAATTCTCACATCAAGGGAAAGGGTAATATGATCAATCTCCTTCAAACATTTTTGTCATTTCTCTTTTTATCTCTCATTAACATATTTAAATTTTTGGGATATTACAGGTGCAACCCGTGGTGAAAGGGCGTAACCCTTGGAGCCAAAAGAACATTAGATCTGGAGCAGTTATAAATGAGAACAGTCACAACCATTCTGAACTATTGCATCGATTAGGAATAAATGTTAGATGCAATATAAATAGAAGTAAACCAAATTAGGAAAGGGGGAGAGAAAAACAAAGAAGGATAAGTCTGAATTGTGGAGAGACAGGCTCTCGAAAACCTGTGTTGTAAAAAATATCTCAATTTATTTATATAAAATTTCTATTTCATCTTTTCTATTTTGTCCCATCTTCTCTATTCCTATGACTAACTTGCCATCTTAATAACACCTAAAATACACCCATCCACACACGCACAAAAGAGGTGCCTATATGTAGCCCATTATTGAAAATTATTGTCATTGTCTTGGCAGGTAATTATGTTTTTATCAAAGTCTGATGAAGAAATCAGTGTGAATAGGAAACTAGCTAAGGAGCTAGTTGATAAATGGGTAAGTAATGCATGATAGAATTCTTGCTCCTTCATAATCTTTTGTTTTTCTTTAAAGTTGTTTTTGTCTTGATTCAAATAAAGTTATGTAGTGTTTAAATGCATGAGAGAAAAACTATGGTGATCTTCTTTGTTTTGTTTAGGTGTTATGTCATGTTTTACTGTTAGTAAAAATTACACATCCTGGAAGACATTATTTTATGGGCATATTTTCTTCTATCATTTGTTAGTCTATTTTTACCTAGAAGTAGTTGGAATCTTGTTGGGAAAGGCATGTATGCCTAACAAAAAAAATTACACAAATATGTAGTGGTGAATAAAATCTTTCTCACTTGAGTGAACATGTGAGAAGCATAATATACGACAATCCAAAAATTCAAGGGTGCAGAAAAATAAAGAGATAACAACAAGAAACACACCAACAATTTTAATGTGGAAAACCCCTAGTGTGAGGGACAAAAACCACGGGACCAAACCCAGAAAAAATCTCCACTATGTAAAATATCAAAGAGTACAACAAAGAGTTTCTACAACAGAACCTCACAAATAAATGCTTACTCACTCTTAAAATAGTGGAAATCAACAATGCAACAATATCCAAATAGAGACCCACCACAGGGTAAATATAGCTTCTTCCAAAATATGAGAGAAATAAAATTCTGAGTATACCAGATGAATGCCCACAATAATTGGAATAACTAGCTGAAATTTCATCCAAAACAGAGCACAAATGAATATCCAACCAATACCACAAAGTGAGCAAAATTCTTCCTCTTGTGTGACGGCGCAGAAGAAAACTGGAATGCGGAGAAGAGGTTCAGTGTTCTTTTTATTAGTCCCATATTGCTTCTTTTTTTTTATTATTATTAAAGTGGTTGGCCCACTTGAGGACTCCTTAGGACTCAAGTGGTGGCAAATGCCAAATCGACAATAAATCGACAAGCTTCAAACTTCCACTTTGGTAGTGTCTTTTTCATCATGTCAGAACCATTATCATTTGTATGAATCTTTTCAAGTTCTAGTAACTTAAAATTTAAAACATCATGTATCCAATGATATTGCACATCGATATGTTTAGGTCTACCATGTAATGTAGGATTCTTGCCAAGGTGAATAGCGCTTTGACTATAACAAAATAAAATATATCTCTGCTGCTCAAAACCAAGTTCCTGCATAAATTTTTTCATCCAAAGCAACTCTTTACATGCCTTAGTAACAAAAATGAACTCAGCCTCAGTTGTAGATAATGCAACACATTTTTGCAACCAAGACTGCCAAGCCATAACTCCCCCTGCAAAAGTAATCAAATAATCAGAAGTAGATTTTCTAGAATCAATATCCCCTGCCATGTCAGAATCAATGTAACCTCAAAGAATAGGCTTCCCAAATCCAAAACATAGTTTCAAATTAGAAGTACCAGGGAGATATCTAAACATCCCCTTCACAGCTTTCCAATGCTCAATATCAGGATTGGAAAGAAAACGACTGACAATACCAATTGCATGGGTTATATCAGGCCAAGTGCAAACCATTGCATACATCAAACTTCCTACTGCAGATGCATAGGGAACAAATTGCATGTCTTCTTTTTCTTTATCACAAGAAGGAACTTGTCTTGTGCTAAGCTTCAAGTGTGAAGCCAGAGGTGTACTTACCACTTTAGTTTTATCCATATAAAAACGTTTAAGTACTTTCTCAATGTACTTCTTTTATGACAACCACAACTTCTTGGCTTCTCGATCACGAGTGATATGCATGCCAAGAATTTGTCTTGCTGGTCCCAAGTCTTTCATTGCCAAAGACTTGCTAAGCTTCTTTTTCAACCTGTTAATTCTAGACAAATTATGACCAACAATCAACATGTCATCAACATATAGCAATAAAATGATAAAATCAATATCAGAGAATTTCTGCACAAAAACACAGTGATCTGAAGTAGTCTTCTTGAGTCCCTGTTGGATCGTAACAGACTCAAACTTCTTGTACCACTGCCTCGGGGCTTGTTTCAACCCATACAAACTTTTCTTCAACTTGCAGACATGGTTCTTTTTACCTTTCACCACAAAGCCTTCAGGTTGCTCCATGTAAATTTCTTCCTCCAAATCACCATGAAGGAAAGAAGTTTTCACATCCATCTGCTCAACCTTTAAGTCAAGACTGGCTGCCAAACCAAAAACAACTCGGATAGAAGACATTTTAACAGTAGAAGAGAAAATTTCATCAAAATCAATGCCTTTTTTCTGACGATAGCCTTTGACAACTAATCTTACTTTGTATCGTGGAGCAGAATTGTTTTCTCCAGTCTTTAACCTATAAATCTACCGATTTTGCAAAGCTTTCATGTCCTTAGGCAACTTGACCAACTCAAAAATGTGATTATCATGCAAAGACTTCATCTCATCCTCTATTGCTGCAATCCATTCTATCCTGGTACTCATTTTCCATAGCACTCAAGTTCTCCCCCGTTAGTGAGGAGCACATATTCATCAGATGAATAACGAGTAGAAGGCAAATGCTGTCTAGAAGACCTTCTAAAAGGAACATCAGATTCAACAAAATTACCAACATCATTATTATCAATATTCTCAAATGGATCATCTGGAACATGAGTAGGGGCATCATCATGATTGTCAAAATCTGCTACATTAGGCATATCAGTATTAAGAACTGGATCAAAATCAACTAAATCATCAGTACTCGAAGACTCTAATTTCTTTGTTTTCCCAATATCTTCAATGGTTTGTTCCTCCATAAAAAAACAACATCACGGCTTCTAACAAGCTTCTTTCCAACCGGATCATAAAATCCATAGCCAAATTCATCATGGCCATAACCAATGAAGATACATTCCTTTGTCTTGACATCTAACTTGGACCTCTCATCTTTTGGCACATGCACAAATGCTTTACAACCAAAAACACGAAGATGGTCATAGGAAACATCCTTCTCATACCACACTCTATTAGTAACATCAGCCTGCAAAGCAACAACAGGAGACAAGTTAACAACATGTGCAACAGTACATAAGGCCTCACCCCAAGCTGGTAACTTTGCTTCAGAAAGCAAACATCTGACTCTCTCCATCAATGTCCTATTCATCCTTTCTGCCAAGCCATTGAGCTGAGGTGTCTTGGGGGCATCTTCTGGTGTCGAATACCCATCTGCATGCAGTATTCATCAAAAGGTCCACAAAACTCGCCACTATTATCAATGTGAATACATTTCAGCTTCTTCCCTGTTTCTCTCTCAACCGAAACCTGAAACTATTTAAAAACACCAAGCACTTGGTCTTTAGTCTTCAAGACATAAACCCAAAGCTTTCTCGATGATCATCGATAAAAGTAACAAAATACAGTCCACCACTGAAAGTCTTAGTCCTCATAGGACCACAAAGGTCTGAACGCACCAACTCAATGAGCACATTTTTCTAACCTTGCACATTTCAAACCTGTAAGAAGATTCTCTTGGCCAAACAATTCAGTCTCTTCTCACTAATGTGACTCAGTCTCTTGTGCCATAAAGATGACAAACTATCACAGTCAACAACATTTATAGCATCAACTAAAATAGAAGCTTTCATTCAATACAAACCTGAAAACTTCTTACCTCGTGCCACAATCAAGGAACCCTTAGTGAGCTTCCACTGTCCACCACCAAAGGTATTAAAATAACCATCATCATCTAAAACAATAGTAGAAATCAGATGCCAACGGGATGTCTGGTGCATGCTTGACATTCTTCAAAATCAACTTTGTTCCTATGTTGGTTTCCAAACAAACAGTACCAATGCCAATCACCTTTTATGTATCACTATTACCCATCTTCAACACACCAAAATCACCTGGAGTATAAGATGAGAAAAAATCCTTCTTAGAAGTCACATGAAAACTGGCACCACTATCAACAACCCAACTAGAATCATCACAAGCAACACTGATCAAGTTCTCACCATAAACAATCAAAAGATCCCCTGCACTAGTAGTGGCAACACTATCACCATTCTCATCATTTCTCTTTTCTTGCTTGCATTTTGTTATCCCTTTTCAACTTATAACAAAACATTTGAACATGACCCTTTTTACCGCAATAATTGCACTTATAAGTTTTATGCTCAGACCTTGATTTGCTTCTGCGCTTGCTTTTACCTCTGTAACATCCTTCTTGATCCCTATCTGTACTTCTCCCTCTGTTTTTAGTGACCAATGAAAACAATATGAATACACTCAAATACCAAGAGGGGGGTGAATTAGTATAAACTTAACCTTTTAAAAAACTTTACAAAATCAGAGTTGAAGGATCTTGAACATGATCTCCATTATTGTCGCCGCCACCACCGTTGTGATAATTTTTGTTTAGTTAATCTTTTATAGATTTGATGATATATTAAATTTTAATTTAAAATTTTAAATATTTGAATCTCCATCGTTTATTATTTTTAATCTTGATTTGATGATTGTTATTAGTTATTCTCATTTTCTCTATCTATGTATCAATCTATCTATCTATCTATCTATTTATCTATCTATCTATCTATCTATCTATCTATATATATATATATATATATATATATATATATATATATAATGGGGTAGTATCTGATTAATGGGACCTCTTGTACTAATAATATTTGTTAGCCTTAAGAAGAAAGTTAGGGGTGTTCATCAGTCCGGGTCAACCTGACGATCCAAACCAAACAAGTTAAATTGGTTTGGATTTTTTTCTAGTTCGGGTCCAAGCCAAACCAATTAGAACCGATGACAATTGGTTTGGGTATCGAATTGAGAATTTTCAAATTCGAACCAAACCAAATATATATTATTAATTTTTATTATTTTTAAATACTGAAATTACTAATATTTTTATGTTATTTTGTGTATCTTCTTAGTATTTTATGTCCAACACACAGACTCACAGAGACTCACTTTGACACTTTCGTTTTTCTTTCTCACATAACCCAAAAAGGGCACTGCACGCACATACTCATAGAGCTGTAAAATATGGGAACACTTCACACTTAACCAAAAGGGGATGTGAATTAGTTAGGTTTGGTAATTCAAAATTTTCTTGAACAAAATCAGAGTTTTTCCCTTTTGGATCTTTATCACTTTTGAAACCAAGAACCTTTATTCAATCTAATGCTCAACCCAAGATATGCAGTAGCTCAAGAACTTTGTTGATAACTAAAACTCACAGTCAAGAATAACAAAATATAATCAATATAAAGAATATAAACAACACACAAAGATTTATACTGGTTCACTTCAAGCACTATGAAGCTACATCCAGTTTTCTTCCACTCAACACTAGAATGGAGTTCCACTATTGCAAATTTCAGTTCTTACAAGTTATTACAAAGTCTTTCTTTATCAACCCTAGATAAAGTTCAGAAATCTAAAACACTATTAGATTCATAGAGACAACCCACTGAGAACACTACTCAGTAAAACCCCTAGAGAAACTCTATCTCTAGATTACAAGCAAGAAACCCATTTACAATAGACAAACAAACTCAAAATTCAAAACAGAATTACAATTTCAAAGATTAAGGAAAGAAGTCACCTGATGATCCAATGAATAATATGCATATGAATGATTTCACCAGGTTGAAGAATGAATACAAACTCAGAACATCACTTTCCTCAAGCTTTGAAAAAGAATTTCTTGCTTCACTAATCACTTAACAACCTATAAGAATTTTGTGAATGCAAGAATTCAATGAACCCAGAAAAACCACTAAAAGAATGTTTCGAAATCCTTAGAATGCTCAGAATACGAATTGATCAAGTTTTTAAATAAGCTGAGTGAGGGTTCTATTTATAACAAGCTTTTCTAACCGTCAGTAATCGATTAAACGCGCTCAATAATCGATTATTTCACTTATGTAATTGATTAAACTAAGCAAATAATCGATTAAAGGGTTCTATAAAAATCTGGGTTCAAGTAACGAACAGAATAATCGATTATTTCGATACGTAATCAATTAAAATAGGAAGCTTCATAACCATGAATTAAACTATGTAATCGATTACAAATTCTGGTAATCGATTAATGCAGGAAGCTTCATAATCATGAAATGAGCAGAGTAATCGATTACAAATTTTGGTAATCGATTAAAAGAACCAAGATGTTTTAAGCATAGGCATATGATGTAATCGATTACAATATTTGGTAATCGATTAAGACAGAGATATGGTATTTCTTGGTAAGCCTATGTAATCGATTACAGCTTAATGGTAATCGATTAAAATTATCAGCAAAGCAGTTTATATGTAAGCTAAGGTAGATTAATCGATTAAACCGACATGTAATCGATTTCATTGTTCTTGAAAAGTTTTCCAGAAAGCACTAAGAACAATATAATCGATTATTACGAATAAGTAATCGATTAAATCAGTAGAAAATATATTTTTCCAAAAACCTTATGTTTTAACTATTAGACTTAAGCATTTTATCAAGGCCTTGTGAATTTTAATCATTTAAACCAATTTAATGAATGAATGATGTGAATGCAATATTCTTTGATCACCAGAAATGTTTCTTCCTTTTACATTTAATCACACATAATACTTCAATACTTCAAGGCATGTTGAAAGCTAAAACCAGCTTTGATCCTTTGTCCATTCTTCAAGTAATTCCATTGAATCCAACAAGAGTCTCCTCCACGTATCATTCTGACTCTTCATGAAGGTCATTGACGTCGTCGAGCCTCCTTCAGACCTCCACCTAATCAGCATTGGCCATAAAGCTTTGACTTTCGGACCTCCTGACGACAGATTTGGCTAATTTGGTGTATTTCACATAAGATAAACTATTTTTTTAAACAAATTTTTTATTATTTTTATCTAATATCCGATGATCCAAACTGAACAAACCTATTCAACATTGGTTTGGTTTGGTTCGGGTTAGGTGAAAAAAAATCTGAAATTTGAACCAAACCAAACCAATTAAAATCAGTTGGTTCGAATTTCATTTTCTCTCAAACCTGAACCAACCCGACCCATGAACACCCCTCAACAAAGTCATTCCTCTTTCTTCAAACATGAGATAAAGCTTGAGCATACTAACAATCATGTAATGTACTTGCATAATTTGTTTTTTTTACATACAATTGAAATAAATTATGTGAAGACCATGGAGACCATCAAATAATTGTTATGAAATTTTTTAACCATTTCTTAACTTATTTTATGTTTATAACAATTAGAGGTGTTTAAATCTAAAACAATCCAAAATAAAAAATGAAAATCGAATCAAATCGGTTCTTTTTTGATTTGTTTGGATGATTTTTTTCTCAAATCAATTAGTTTGGTTCGAGTGTTTTTTGAAATCAAACCAATCTGAATCTAACCGCAACACTTGTACTAACATTTTTATTATTTTATTATTATGCGTTTTGTGTGTATATCAATTGAGTTTTATAGTATTTTGTAGTATTATGTATACGTATTTATACAAATTATACCATTTTCTTTTTCAGACAACTTTTTAAGATATGTTTAGTTTAAAATTGATAAAAATTTGACAAATTTTTATTGTAAAAATTTTAACATATTAATAAATTTCATAGATTGTTATTAATATTTTTTTAATATAATTTAATTTAAAAGTTGAAAAGAAAGTATGTAAATTTTAATGAAATAATATTTTAATAAAAATCACACTGAACCAAACCAAAAAATATTGATTTGATTTGATTTGAAATTTATTTTAAATGAAAATCAAACAAAATCAAATCACATATATTCTTTAAATTTTATTCTAATGACTTTATGAAAAATCGAACTAAATTAAGCCTGCAAACACTCCTAATAACAACTTTAATATTGTTTTGGTAGGAATATCATGTAATAGGAGTAATCGTATAAGAGGATAAAAAGAGAAAATCAAGACCATATAGTCATCTAATTAAGGATGATGAAGATTAATTCATAAAATTATGTAACTTTTTAAATTGGTAAATCATATCATAATTAAATAGTTTTTATGTAATTTAATTAGATGTACTTCTCGTTAAATTAGTATAAAGATACGCTCTTTATCGCTATATCCCCTTTTATAACATGAAACTTGCTAATAAACATATTTTCTTTATTGATAATTAAAATTATTTAAATACATATATATATGTATGTATGTACCTCCTAATATTTATATATATATATATATATTAATATAATTAAAAGTAATAATTAATATTTTCTTCAAATTTTTAAATGATATGTAAATAAAAACAATTTTTTAAATTAATAATGAATAGAAAACGGATGTGGCAATTCGATTAATTATAAGTAATAATCCTCTTTATAATAAATAGGAAATAATTGGATTACAAGAATGAATCTTGATCATTAGCTAGGTCAATCAGTAGCATAAGTAGATGATTGATTAATAATAAAGAGTATGGGTTCGTAGGTGTTATCGCTGTCATGAGGGGACCAATATCACATCTTTGTTGCTGCAAAACAAAAACCATAGGATTCTTACCTCATTCGCTCTCTCTCTTAACCTTCATCTCTCATGTGTCACTCATTCAAGAACTAACCAGCAACCCTACCCCACACCTAAAACAACCCTTTTTACCATTTCCACGGTGCTCCTAACAAACAGGAAACCAACACGGAAACGTGCCAGCATCCCAACATTCCCGTTCAAAACCCCCATCCCCTCCGCGATCACGCCACGTCTCCATGCTCATTTCAGCTTAGGGCCAAAACCGCAATTTCGGTTTCGCCTATAAATAAGAGGCTGAGTGCATCGAACCAGAGAAAGAAAAAAAAAGGAAAGGAAAAAAAGCCACTGAGTGCGATTCAATAATTGCGAAAAACCAAAAGTGAGTGTTGTTTATTTCGGTCCCGGCTGGTCCTGGGAATGAATAGAGATGAGAGGCTTTCGGCTGAAGAAAACTGAGTTAAGCGGCCAAGCCAAACGCAGAATCGGCGGCAGAAATTGCCACCGGAAGCACGTCGAAGACGGGTGAACTCAAAAGCAGAATCTCATCCACCACTTATCCTTTCAATCCCCAACCCCCAAAAAATCACAACTTCTAGTAGTAAAAAAAAAAAAAAAGACTAGAAAGTAGTATAGTAGAGTGTTTTTCTTTTTCTATTTTTTATTTTCATGATGGGAGAGAAAAGCAACAGCAACGGCGGCGACGCGATTAACTCGACGCTGCTCCACGGGAAGTACGAGCTGGGGCGGCTGTTAGGCCACGGAACCTTTGCGAAGGTATACCACGCGCACCATCTGAACACCGGAAAGAGCGTGGCGATGAAGGTCGTGGGAAAAGAGAAGGTGGTGAAGGTAGGCATGATGGAACAGATCATGAGAGAGATCTCAGCCATGAACATGGTGAAGCACCCGAACATCGTTCAGCTTCACGAGGTCATGGCGAGCAAGTCCAAGATCTACATCGCCATGGAGCTCGTGCGCGGCGGCGAGCTCTTCAACAAGATCACCAGAGGCCGGCTCCGGGAGGAAACCGCCAGACTTTACTTCCAACAACTCATCTCCGCGGTGGACTTCTGCCACAGCCGCGGCGTCTTCCACCGCGACCTCAAGCCGGAGAACCTCCTCCTCGACTACGACGGCAACCTCAAGGTCACGGACTTCGGTCTCAGCACTTTCTCTGAGCATCTCCGGCATGACGGCCTGCTGCACACCACGTGCGGCACGCCGGCCTACGTTGCGCCGGAGGTCATCGGAAAAAGAGGTTACGACGGCGCCAAGGCCGATATTTGGTCTTGTGGCGTAATCCTCTACGTACTTCTTGCTGGTTTTTTACCTTTCCAGGATGAAAACTTGGTGGCCTTGTACAAGAAAATTTACCGCGGTGACTTCAAGTGTCCGCCGTGGTTTTCTTCCGAGGCGCGGAGGCTCATCACCAAGCTCCTCGACCCGAACCCGAACACGCGAATCACAATTTCGAAAATCATGGAGTCGTCGTGGTTCAAGAAACCTGTGCCGAAGAACTTGGTGGGAAAGAAAAGAGAGGAATTGAACTTGGAGGAAAAGATTAAACATCAGGAGCAAGACGTTTCCACCACGATGAATGCATTTCACATCATTTCCCTTTCGGAAGGGTTCGATTTGTCGCCGTTGTTCGAGGATAAGAAGAGGGAGGAGAAAGAGTTACGTTTCGCCACCACGCGCCCCGCGAGTAGCGTGATTTCGAGATTGGAAGATTTGGCGAAGGCGGTGAAGTTCGACGTTAAGAAGAGCGAGACTAAGGTGAGGTTGCAGGGTCAAGAAAAAGGGCGAAAAGGTAAACTCGCTATTGCTGCGGATTTGTACGCCGTGACGCCGTCGTTTTTGGTCGTGGAGGTTAAGAAAGACAACGGTGACACCTTGGAGTATAACCAATTCTGCAGCAAGGAGCTTCGCCCAGCGCTTAAGGACATCGTGTGGAGGACTTCTCCTGCAGAGAATCCTACACTCGCTTGAACAAATTCAATTCAATTCTCATTCCTTTGTAGCTTGTTTTTGTTAGTTCTCTTGTTTCAGAACTGAGACATATTTTAATTATTTTCTTGCTTCTTTGTTTGGATTCTAATTCGTCTTTTTACCCAGGAAAGATGTCCTTTGTAGTTTGTTGTCGATGATTCAGGTACATGTGCTGCGTGTTGTATTGCTCGGAAGGGAGTATCTCAAGGATTGGTCCATAATAATTCCACCATTGCAAAAACCATTGGGGAAACCTGTATTGGACATTTTGTTTAAAATAAATGAGCCATGAGTGCATAAAGTCTTTATTCTGGAAATTAAAGACGTTATACCAGACAGTTTGATAATCCTAGTATGAAAAACCAATGGGATCATAGTTTTGAGAAAATCTTTTTATCTTATTTAATTCTCCAAATTCTGTTGGTGTTAGGACCTTAAGGATTTGTAGAGTTGAATAAGAAATTTGCTCAGAGTCTTTATTTTTATGATGTTTAATCTGGACGGAGTTGGTGTCCACAAGAATAAAATCATAAAAATGTCTAATCTTGAGCAGAGAGATTGGTCTAAAATGGTACTGATTGCCCTGAATATCTTTGGGAAAGATCTTCTGGGGGATCCTGTTTGGCTTTGGGTCCCAGAATTCAGGTTCCATCTGTATAACGTCCTGGTATTTGTTTTTAGGGACGTACTGGGTTTGGGATTTAGGCTTTTGGACCGCCAAGGGTTCAGGCTGGTGAACTATGGCTTTGCCTTTTGGTTGTTCGAGGATTAAAGGGGTTACTTTCATGTTTTGAATCATGGTTGCCAGGCATCTTTCACTGTCTTCTTCTTCAGAAGTGATGTCTGCCCAAGTTTTACATGGGAGGCCTTTTGGGAGGTGGGTAAGACCCTGTTCCTAAAGGGCCAAAAGGACTTGGATTGACATGGCATAATCTACCTTTGTTTGTAATTGGGGTTTAGGTTTCTGATTGGTAGGCTCAGAAATAGATTGAGGTTCGAATTTCTGGGTAAAAGACCTAGTAATGGATTGGGGTAGTTTCTGGGTTGATGACCCAAACTGAGTGGATGACCCAGATTTAGATTGATTCTTAGGACCTTCTTGTTGTTTGGACGAAGATCCAGACCCTGTATGCATGATTAAACCAGCCACGACTAGTCTTGGTTTAGAGGTTCTGGCTTTTCCTCTTCCTCGTGAGGAGGAAGATGATTTTACGGTATCCGGCATAAGGCTGTTACTGTTGGTTTCTCCCCTGTAAATATTCACGAGTGAGATAGTCAGGTAGAGAGTTTAGGGTACCTTTGAGGAACTCTATATCAAAATCAAAGATACTCAAAATAGCTTGCCATCGGGCAAAAATTTGTTTTGATGCAAGGTTTTTAACATCTTTTTGTAAAATCTCTTTTGCAGACTTACAATCAACACGAATTAAAAACCTTTGATTAAGTAAATTAGATTGAAACTTTGAGATGCACAAAACAATTGCTAAAACTTCCTTTTTTAATGTGGAATAATTCTGCCGAGCAGGATTCCAATGCTTTGAAGTAAATGCAATTATTTGTTCTTTGCCATTAACGAATTGTTTAAGAATACCACCATAACCAATGTCAAAGGCATCAGTTTCAACAATCTTTTTGGCAGAAGGATTGGGAAGGTAAAGACATGGAAGGTTTTTGACCTGGGACTTGATTTTTTTGACCAGATCAGTGTGAACATTGGTCCATGGAGGAGGAGTTTTCTTAAGACGATCATAGAGGGGTTTAGCCAGATTACTTAGCTGAGGAAAGAAGTCAGCAACATAGTTTAAACAACCAAGAAATCTTTGGAGTTGGGTTTTCTCTATAATTTGGTCCGGAAATTTGGTCGAGAATTCAATGGCACGATTAATAGGAGTGATAGTGCCCTGATATATGTTATGACCAAGAAAGCGAATTTTAGTTTGAAAAAGATTGATTTTAGTTTTAGATAAAGCAAGACCATTTTTCTTGATTATCTGAATAAAAATGTTAATGTGTTTAAAGTGTTGATCAATTGATTGAGAAAAAACAAGGACATCGTCAATATAGACAATAATGAAGGAAGAGTAGGGATTAAAAATGTCATTCATAATTTTTTGGAATTCTGAAGGAGCATTTTTTAATCCAAAGGGCATGACCTTCCACTCATATTGTCCAAAAGGGACCGTAAAAGCTGTTTTATAACAATTCCTTTCACTGATTTGAATTTGCCAAAATCCTGATTTCATATCAAACTTTGAAAAGGATTTAGCAGAAAAAAGACAATTAAGAAGATCTTTTTTATTCGGAATCGGATAACAGATCCACTGGAGGGCTTGATTGAGTGGTTTATAGTTGATAACCAAACGAAGAGACCCACGTTCAATTTCAGCTGGCTTGTTGACATAAAAAGTAGAACAAGACCAAGGACTCTTGCTTTTTCTGATTAATCCTTTTTGCAGAAGGTCTTGGATTTCCTTCTGGCAATGGACAAGGAGTTCTTGACTCATCTGGATGGGTCGAGCTTTGGTTGGAATTTGTCGATCATTGAAGTCCTTTTCATAAGGGAGATCAACAATGTGTTGTTTTCTTTGCCAAAAAGCATTTGGAAGATCAGCATAGATGGAGTCCTGGATTTGGCTAGACAAGGATTGGATTCATTGCTGAATGACGGGTTGATTAAGAAAATCATCGATTTTCTTATAAGAAATTCTTCTTTAAGATAATTGATTTGGTTTTGTTTAAAAAAGATTGGGTTCAAGTCTCTAACAATCAGATTCTTAAGAAACTTGAAACTGATGAATTTATTCAAATAAGTAGTGGAAATACCCTTATCTGAAATGGTGATAGGGAAGATGGATTTGATAAAAGGTGTTCCCAATATAATCGAATTTTTGCGATTCTTGACCAAAAGAAAAGAAGTTTTGACCTTAAAATCATCCTTTTCAATAAAAGCGTCAGAAAGTTTGAAATTAACGCGAAGCTTAGACCCACTAGCAGTACTAAGTCGCTCTGAAGTTTTTTCAAAATACTTTGTTGGAATTAACCCTTCCTGAATGCCAGTTTGAATCTGTCCCTGTGTCAAACAAGGCTTCAGTCTCAAGGATAAAGGTTCCAACAATAATTTTGAATAGTCAACTGGTTTATTAATTCAGAAATTTTTGGAGGGATATCAGGACTAACTGGATCATCAGGAGAGCCATTATCAGAATGCTGATTATTCTGACCAGGTTCTTCTTCATCAGTTGGATCACCATATTATAGAACACTCAAAATGTTCTGATGAACACTTTGTTGTTCTTTAATAAGGCGAATTTCAGCTTTTAGTTGGTTAACTTCATGCTGAAGGTCCTGAATGGTTACCGGTTTAACAATACTCTTATCAAACTTCTTAAGAGTATTTTTAAGATTAAACTTATTATTAACTAATAAATTGTTATTGTTAGAAGATGAAGGGGATGGTTCATCAAAAGATTTTTTAAGTTTGGATAAAAGATTTTTCTTCTCTTCAGGATCAGAAATAGAATTAATCACCTCAAACAGAAGATCTTGCTCCCTGGTAAGGACATTAACCTGGGAAGAAGAAGGACAGTCTTCATCAGTCGAAGATAAATAGTCCTCTTGAATTTGATTTAGATTTTCTGAAGAGTGATCTTCAGAAGCATCTTTGTCAGATTTCTCTTCTGAGGAGGATTCTACTAAGAGCTGATTAATCTGTTCTTCAACAGAGGGTTCTAGATTGAGGTTCCTAAGCTTTTTCTTAAGCCTGCAATATTGACTCTTATGGCCAGGCTTACCACAAGTCAAACAGACTATAGGTTTCGTAGGAATGTTGATCTTATCAAAGGGGGATTTTGTCTGGAATTCTCTCCTAAGCTTTCTAGGTGGGGTTCTAGACTTATGACGATGATAAACAGATTTTCTAGGCTTCTGTCTATCAGGATTATGGGCATGCTTCTTGGCTTTCCTAGGTTTGTTGGAACAAGGGAGGCCAAAATGCTCACAGAAATTACCCAAATCTTTGCGATTTTGTGCCTTTTCTTTGGCAAGCTGATGTTGGATCTTATCATCTTGGCAAATTTTTAAGGCGACCTTCTGGACATAAGCAATAAGCTGACGTAACCTAATTGCTTATATGGAATATCATTGTTAGGGTGCTGACTACGGATCTTATCCCTAACCTTATCCTTAAAGTTTAGGAAGACCAGCAAGAAACTTTTCTTTCCAGAAAAGCCCTTGGCTATCTTCACGAGTAAAGACTCTAGTGAGAAAGGTATCCTTATACCATCTGAAGTCAGCTAGGGGGTGAATTGGTTAGGCTTGGTAATTTAAAAAAATTTCTTGAACAAATAAGAGTTTTTCCCTTTTGGATCTTTATCACTTTTGCAGCCAAGAATCTCTATTCAATCTAATACTCACTTCAGTGTATGCAATAGCTTAACAAATTGGTTGATAACAAAAACATACAATCAAGAATAACAAGATATAACAAATATATAGAAAACAATCAACACACAAAGATTTATACTGGTTCACTTCAAACATTATGAAGCTACATCCAGTTTTCTTCCAACCAACACTAGGTTAGAGTTCTACTATTATAATTTTCAGCTCTTACAATCAATGACAATGTCTCCCTTTATCAACCCTAGATAAAGTACAGAAATCTAAAACCCTATTAGATTCTAAAAGACAAGAACCTGAGAACACTACTCAGTTCTTCCACCTAGAGAACCCCTTCTCTAGTTACAAGCAAGAACCCAATTACAATAGACAGCCAAGTACAGAATTTATAAAAGAGATACAACTTCAAAGTTTAAGGAAAGAAGTCACCTGATGATCCAATGAATGATGTACATATGAATGATTAAACCAGGTTGAAAGTTGAAAACAAATTCAGAACATTACTTCCTTTAAGCTTTGAAAAGAAACTTCTTGCTTTTGAAATCAATTAACAACCCATGAATGTTTTGTGAAAGCAAGAACTCTATGAACCCAGAGAATCACGAAAAGAATGTTTAGAAAGCCTTGGAATGCTCAGAATACGAATTGGTCAAGTTAGAGAAACAGCTGAGCAAAGGTTCTATTTATAACAAACTTTTCTAATCGTTGGTAATCGATTAAATGCACTCCTGTAATCGATTATTTTGCTTATATAATCGATTAATTCAAGACTGTAATCGATTAAGTTATTCATCAATTTTCTGGGTATGATTAACGAACAAAATAATCGATTATTTCGACGTGTAATCGATTACACCAGACAATTGCTCAATTATGAAAACACTGTGTAATCGATTACAACCTTTGGTAATCGATTAAACCAGGAAGATGTATAAAACGATTTTGAACTATGTAATCGATTACAACCTCTGGTAATCGATTAAGTCAGGAAGCTTCTTAACCATGAAATGTACGGGGTAATCGATTACGGATTTTGGTAATCGATTATGACAGGAAGCTTCATAAACTAGAAATGCACTATGTAATCGATTACGGATTCTAGTAATCGATTTATGAAGAAAAATATGTTAAGCATAGGCATATGATGTAATCGATTACTGTCTTGGATAATAGATTAAGACAGAAAGATGGTTTTTAGTTTTAGCTTATGTAATCGATTACAATGTTCGTCAAGGCAGTTTAAAATGTGAAACAAGATAAAATAATCGATTAACTCGACACGTAATCGATTACATTGTTCTTGAAAAGATTTCCAGAATGTACAAAGAACAATATAATCGATTCTTTTCTTAAGATAGTCGATTAAACCAGTAGAAAACTTATTTTTCCAAAAACCCTTTGATTTGATTCAAAGACTTAAGAAATTTTATCAAAGCCTTGTGAATTCTATTTCTTAAACACATAGACTCAATGAATGATGTGAATGCAATGCACATGGATCACCAGAAACGCTTTCTTCCTTTTACATTCAATCACAAATTAATCTTCAAGGCTTCATGGCATGTTGAAAGTTCAAAACCTTCCTTCTTGAATCAATCTATGCTTCGTGCTTCAAGTAGTTCCCCCTTAATTTAACAATCTCCCCCTTTTTGGCTTTAAACATACCAAATTTTTAATTGAATAGCATTGGGTCTTGTGATTAATTTGAGGAAGCATCAAAGTATTTATCTAAGCTTTTCATACCTGAAAATCAATCAATACCTTTCCAAGAACAAGTGTTAAAAGCTTCTGTGATTGACTTAGCATTCATTCACATAATATATTAATATAAAGCAATCATTTTTAACAGTTATCTCCCCCTAAATTTCTCAAATTATGCAGACCAAAATTTGCTTAAAAACGTTCACAAAAACAGGGGCAAACAGAGGAGTGTGCAGAGCATGTCATAATTCAATTTTTCTCCCCCTATTTGGCTTTTTAAAGTCAAAAAATGCAAGGCACGTATTTATAGATAAAATTAAGCACCAACGTTCAATTTATTCAAAAATATAGCTGTTATAGGCAGTTAATGCAAATCAATGATGATTAGATACGAGATTGATTGGATTGAGCAGTTACCAAATCAAAAAAACTATCAGAAATCAAATAACGGCATAAATAATCGATCAATTATTTCATACATTTCAAAAACAAAAATAAACATGGTAATTGATTCTCCCGTCAGGTAATCAATTATTTGCCTGTTAGTCAGATGTAGAAGAAGACATGTAATCGATCATATGCTAATGTAATCGATTATATTATAGATTTGGGAATTTTTGCAAAGAATCAGAGCTTGGTGTAATCGATTATCCCGTAAGGTAATCGATTATTATAGACGAGTTAAAAACTTTAAAACACAAGGGTAATCGATTACCTATTTGTTGTAATCAATTATTCCAGACGATACATAAAATTGAAAATGAATTTTTATTCCATGTAATCGATTAATCCGCAATGTAATCGATTTTTCCAGAGGGATTTAATTTCTGAAATATGAGGAATAATCGATTACCATCTTAGTGTAATCGATTACTTGAGCACAAATTGCACACATAATGTGATTTTTAATGATTTTAATCGATTATCCCGTGGTGTAATCGATTATTACAGCAAATGTATCAGAAACAGAGCATTTTAACACATGAACACGAATTTCAATCATTCAAGGATGAATTCATCATTAAGGTTTCGAATAGTTATGGAAAGCATGCATTTAGCCAAGCTAGCATATATTATTCTCATCAAGAATGCCTAGCATATTTCTAAGTTCATAAAATCTATCCTTTGGCAAAGGTTTGGTGAATATGTCAGCAAGTTGATTATGAGTGTCAATGAACTCAACCTTGATGTTACCTTTCTGCACATGATCTCTTATGAAGTGATGTCTGATTTCAATGTGCTTGGTCCTTGAGTGCATGACAGGAATCTTTGAAATATTTATTGCACTAGTGTTGTCACAAAGTAAAGGTATCTCCTTAAGATCAACTCCATAATCTTGCATTTGTTGCTTAAGCCATAGGCTTTGTGCACAACAACTCCCAGCTGAGATATATTCAGCTTCAGCTGTTGACAAGGCCACACAAGCTTGTTTCTTACAATGCCATGATATGAGTGAGCTTCCAAGGAGATGACAAGTTCCACTTATGCTTATCCTATCAAGTTTACATCCTGCAGAATCAGAATCAGAATATCCAATAATATCTATTGGTGCACCTTTAGGATACCATAGCCCAACTTCGGGTGTTGCCTTGAGGTATTTGATGATCCTTTTGACTGCTGTAAGGTGAGACTCTTTTGGATTTGCTTGATATCTTGCACACAAGCAAACACTTAGCATAATATCTGGTCTACTAGCTGTCAAATATAATAAGGAGCCAATCATTCCTCTATATTTGGAGTCATCCACCTTCTTCCCTTTTTCATCTGAATCAAGATATGTTGAGGTTGCCATATGTAATATCTTGAATTTTTAAACATATGATTAAGCACGTGTTAAGCTTAGGATTAAGCTTATAAATGAGGAGATATTATTAGGCCTTGGAACCCCTTGAAAGGAGGCTTAAACACTTGAGAAAGAGTGGAAATAGGCTATTCTGGCCTGCGGCGCGAACCACGTGAAGTGCGGCGCGACCCGCGCCAGATGTACAAAAATGCCAATGCTGTCTGGCCTCCCGCGCGAGTAGCGTGAAGTACGGCGCGAGTAGCATGGGAAGGGCTTTGGAAAAGCATGTTTTCTTCTGGAGTTCCACGCGAGTAGCGTGGGAGTACCACGCGAGTAGCGCCACAGCTGCTGGAGGTTGGCGCGACTAGCGCCATAATGGCGCGAGTAGCGCCATAAGTGTTCCAGAAAGTCTGTTTTGGCACTGGAACGTGGCGCGGGTAGCGCCATATATGGCGCGAGTAGCGCGGGAACGTCGGCAGAACTAGAATTTAAAGGCCAAAAACGCAAA
>PYAF01006039.1:153082-169048 GCA_007407185.1 Glycine tomentella | reverse complement strand
TGCAATTAATTTCGTGTTTTTGTTTAATTTAGTTTTCGATTCTGTTTTTAGATTTTCGCATTCTGCCACAACAATCCCCCAAAACACGTTTTCAATCCTTAAACATTGACAATTGATCCTTGAGAGACGACCTAGGAGTCAACTTCCTAGTACTACATTTAATTCATATTAATTTGACGGAGTACGACCTTCGATCACCCTAATCATGTTAATAGTGTGTTGTCTAAAAGTATTCTATCCCATACTCAGGTTCCCACAATTTTCTAAAGTCATCGTGGTCAGTTTTGACCCAGGGGCATTTTGGTAATTTTGCCCCTCCCTCTAGGGGTAAAATAGTCATTTCCAAAAATGTTCAAGGTATCTCTGTATGTATCACCCTAAGGGTATTCTGATCATTTTTCAACCATCTAAGAATATGTATAACGTTCTCCTTCAAATATCTTGTTAGAATGCCTAGGGGCAATTTGGTCATTTTCAAAATATCTAGGGGTATTTTCGTCCTTTTCCCTAATTTCTTCTGTACTGTCTCTAGTTAATGTCTTACCCCAAGAATTGACTGTGATTCCAAAATTTTTGGGGTGTTACACTTAGACTGTGAATTACTTTGAAATTCATACCAATCCCTGTGGAGACGATACTCTACTTACCCACTTTATTACTTGAAACGAGTTGTGCACTTGCCGTGTTTGCAACAAGTATTTGGCACTGTTGCTGGGGATTGGTAAACTGATTTTATAGTAATTTTAATCTTTGTGATAGGAACTTTTTGTTACTAATCGCTTCTCTGAGTTTATGCGAGGTTCAGTTAACCCTGATCATCTGCAGTACGATCCTGAGATAGAAAGAGCTGCTAGAAGAAACAGGAAACTAGCCAGACAAAGAATGAGAGAAGCAGAAAACTTTAACTTTGATTCAATTCCTGAATTAGAGTCAGAGGCAGAGATGGCTGAAGAAAGGAATAATCAGCGAAGACCAGAGGATGAACTAATGGAGGATATTCTGGCTCCTATGTTCACAAGACTAAACTCCAGTATTGTCCGACCACCCATACAAGCAAATCACTTTGACATTAATCCTTCATTGATTGCTTTGGTGGAATGCAGTTAGTTTGGTGGGGAAGACTTTGAAGACCCTCATGATTTTATTGACAGATTTCTGAGAATCTGTGACACTATCAGACACCAAGGGGTTTCAGATGATGCTGTAAGGTTAAGCCTATTTCCTTTTGCTGTTAAGGGAATTGCGCTGAGATGGCTGAATAGACAATCATCAAATAGCATCACTACTTGGGACGACTTAGTCTCAAGATTTTTCGCTCAATACTTTTCCATGGACAAATACAATAGGTTGGTAAATTAGATTACCAACTTCACTCAGAAACGAAGAGAGTCCCTGTGTGCTGCTTGAACAGATTCCAAGAATTGATCAGGAGATGTCCACAATATGACATGCCTGTGGGTAAGCAGGTACGTATTTTCTTTAATGGTATGACTCCTGAATCACGCATGATTGTTAATGTTGCAGCAGGGGGTACTATAAGGTCAAAAACTGCAGCTCAGACCTATGAGCTAATTAATTCTCTGGCTCGTAATGAAAATGAAAGCATCACAATTCAGCCAAAGAGAGAACCAATCCAACTGTCTAGCAATGATGCCATGCTTGCAGAGCAGAAAATTCTGGCCCAACAGCTGGCCAAGTTGACTGAGAAAATAGATAGACTACAAGTCTCTGCAGCCCAAGTTGCAGCCAGCAAGCCACATATCAGCTGTGAGTACTGTCAAGGTGAGCATGAATCTAATGTATGTCCTATTCTTGTTGGAGCTGACCCTGTGCAGGTTAATGGAGTATGGAATGATCAGAGACAGCAGCAGCAATATCAGAGGAATCACACCTTTGCTCCAGGAAACAACTACCAGAGGAACTCCCAAGAAGGAGGGCTAGACTATAAGTCTAACAACTATCTGCAGCCTCCTCCCATTCCAACCACAAATATTTCTGAACTTGAGAAAGTCCTGATGCAGCTGTCAAAAACGACTACTGAGCAAATTCAAGCCACCAATGCCTTCATCAATGAGACTAGAGCTCATCATAGAAATCAAGATGTTTCCATCCGGAATCTTGAGATCCAAATTGGTCAATTGGCGAAGCAAATTTCTAAAAGACCACCAGGACAGTTCCCCAGTGACACAGTGACAAATCCAAGGGAACATGTCAATGCAATCACCACCAGAAGTGGAAAGGTAATCAACCCTCAGGAAAAGCTAAGGTAAGTAATAAAGAAGATGAGGAGGAGACTACCACAATTGCTGCAGAACCAGAGGTGGCAAAACCTGCAAATAAAGAAAAAAATTTTGCACCTCCCAAGAAACAATGGGATTTCTCTCGCTTTGAGAAACCGCCATATCCAATGCAGTCCAAGCAACAAATCCAGAAACAGTAGTTTGCCAGGTTCTTAGATATGTTCAAAAAGTTACACATTAATATTCCATTTGTTGAGGCATTAGCCAATATGCCTAACTATGCAAAATTCATGAAAGAACTTTTGTCTAAGAAACATAAGCTGCAGGACTGTGAGACCATAGCACTTACTGAAGAGTGCAGTGCCATCATTCAAAGAAAGCTTCCACAAAAATTGAAAGACCCAAGAAGCTTCAATATCCCTATTGCCATAGGAAATATCAATGTAGGGAAGGCACTATGTGACTTAGGGGCTAGCATAAATCTAATGCCATTGTTAATGTGTAAGTTCCTGGGTATCTCTGAATTGAAACCCACTAGAGTTTCCTTGCAACTTGCAGACCGCTCACTAAGGAAACCATCAGGGGTAATTGAAGATGTTCTAGTAAAGGTAGACAAATTTATCTTCCCTGCAGACTTCCTAGTCTTAGATATGGAAGGTGAAAGTGAAATCCCTCTGCTACTAGGTAGATCATTTTTAGCAACTGCTAGGGCCTTAATTGATGTAGAGCATGGCAAATTAGAACTTAGGATGGATAATGAATCTGTTGTTTTTAATGTTTTTGATACTGTGAAAAATCCATCTGACAAACACAATTGTTCTAGGCTAGATTTTCTTGATAATGTAAATGCAGGTCAAACAGAGGAAGAAAAACTGGAAACTCAAAGCCAAAGGACCATACAAGAAATTGCTGAGGTGCTTGAGAAGAAAGAAAATGCTTTCCCAATTGGAGCACCAAGAGTTAAGCTGAAAGGAATTCTAGAAAAAGCTGTGGAAACACCTAAGAAGAATTGGGTCAAAAAGCTGGATGCTGCATAGTGGGAATATCAAACTGCAGGCAAAACACCTGTAACTGCAGGTGAGAATGCTAGGACCTATAAAGAGAGGACCAAGAAGTGGCGTAACAATAAAATTCGCCAAAAAGAAATTGAGCCAGGACAACAGGTATTGCTCTCCAAATTTCGCCTGAAGTTTCCAGGTATGTTAAAACTCTGCTGGTCTGGTCCTTTCTTGGTGCAAAATAATTGTCCTTATGGAATAGTAGAAATCTCTTCTTTAGACAAAGACAAGACTTTTAAAGTGAACAAATGTCGGCTGAAGCTTCACTTTGGAGACCAGGTGTATAGAAACGTTGTTTCTGTTCCACTTAAGTCCACAGATGATTAACAAGAGGAAGCGTCTTGCTCAAGACATTAAATGAGCACTTCTTGGAATCCTTTCCTAGAAATTGGTTACTGATGTAAATACGTAGTTTCTTTAAGTCCTTTTTAATTTTGATAGCAGTAGATTTATATTTATGCAAGTTTAAATTTTAGTCATTTAGGTTCCATGCATTTTTAGTTAGTGAATAATAACAAAAAGCAATTCAAAAAGAAAAAAAAAAGGGCAGCTTAAAGCATGGCGCTACCCGCGCCAATAGGCGGGCCAATTCACGCTAATCGCATGCTCAGTGGCGCTACTAGTGCCATCAATTCGTGCCTAATACCAAGCATTCACGCTAACAGCGTGAAATCCCACGCGAACTGCGTGAGATGTTCGAACCAGAGCTATTCATCTGCATCATTTCACGCTAATCGCGTGAATGGTGGCGCTAATCGCGCCAATTGTTCGAACTCAGGCTTCTGTTTTTCAAGTCCCACGTTAATCGCATGGATCATGGCGCTACCTGCGCTAGCCTTCATTCATCTCCACGCGATTAGCGCCAGTTATGGCGCGATTAGCGTGAGGTAAAAAAAAATTATTCTTCTGCTGTATATGCCATGGGTGTCTGAATTTAAATCTGGGAATCGTTAGCTATGCACATCCATGGAAGATGATGAATTTTTGTGGTTCTTGTTTTTCTTGACTTGATTGTGTCATTTGTGGAGATGAATAGATTTAAATCTGGGAATCCACAGTGGTAAGCCCTGCTGAATGCTAATTACTCTCTGATACTTGTAGCTTGGCTTGTATATTTGATCTGTAATTACAGGTGTCTGAGGCCTGTTTGGGGTTGTATATATAACTGATTGTTAGCACTGCAATTTATGAACCCACGTGCATCAAAAACTGAAATATGTGGACAACACCAAATCTGGGAATCATGGGCACACTGTGAAATTTTGAGCATATTAATTTCCCCAGATGCTTGTACACATGCTTGTTGTGTTAAAAACTGAAACCGTGTCGTTATTTTTGAATACTATTCACTGATGCACAGTCTATTTGAATCTGAACCAATGAAAGGAATAAATATGGGAATTCAGCCCACTGCATCAGGTATATATCTGGAATTTTTTCTGAGTTTCAGGGTGAAGAGATTGAGAAAGACAAGAAGGAAAGTGCTGCTGCATCCAGCAGCAAAGTGACAACCCAGGACCATTTAATTTTGTTTTATTGTTCGTGTTTTTAATTTTCAGTGTGTTTATATCATTTTTAGGTTAGTTGTTTTGTTATTTAATTGTTTTAAGTATGTTCTGTTTGGATTAATGTTTCGTTCTGGTTGTAATTTCTCAACTAATGCATACATGATTGAATATCTAGCAGCACATAATCTGTTTTTTAGTTATTACTGGGGACAACAATTTTCTAAATCTGGGAATGGGTGCATATGCATTATTTGAAGAATCACATTCAAGAAACAAAGGATGTCTAACAGAAAATTTTAGTTTTAAATTGTTTTCAATAAAGGTTAGAAGCACATCAGATTTTTCAGAATAAAAGGTGAATGGACACAGTAATGGATAGAATATCTTTGATGAAAGCTTGTGTGAAATGAAACATAGCATGAACTGCATGATACATGAATGGAATTATGATTGTTGGTATGTGAGATGCATGTTGAAGTTGAAATGATGCTTGAAAGGAATTCAGTAGAGATTGACTTGAGTCTAGCACCTGTGAGGTTTGAGCCAAACAGTGGTAAATTTTTTCTGAGAGACTCCATTTTCATAGTATTCTAGAACTTGAATTGTTTCTCTGGATGCAGGTGTGAATTGACATGATTAAGGCAGTTTCTTCTTCTGAAAACCAGGGCCAAATTGACTCATCCTCAATTCTTTTCCATTTACTACCCATTTGAGCCTGAGCCTTTCATTTCAGTTGCCCAAATCAGAGCCATATACATTGACCAACCTCCCTGAGGCTAGAGAAAGCAAAATTAGAAGTCCTTTGACAGTAAATAACAGGGAATTGTCCATCAAGGCATAGAGGAACACAAGTTGACTCCAATTGGTATGGAAAGCTAAGAGAATAAACAAATAAGTTTAGCTGGAAAACATGAGCCTGAATATATCAGCTGGAAATCTGAAAAGCTGTGCTGTTTTGCTTTATTTTATTTTGTTAAAAAAATTTGTTTTGTTTAGTTACCATAAAGAATAAATTGTTGAATAAAGTTGCCAGGTTTTAAAAAAAGATGAACAAGGAATATGGATGACCACAAGATTGGGACTTAGGAACTGGATCTAGCCTCATATTAGCTATTATTCCAAAGAATTTCCTACCCTTAGCCCAGCCAAGTTACAAGCCGGAAAGACCTTTTGATCAAGTTGTGCTTGCATCTGTTGAGAATATATTCAAGCTTATGGTAGTGCTGTGACTATGTTGAGTGAGAGATTATCATAACCTGATACACTTGAGTGATGAGCGGAACAAACACAATCTGTGAGGAACACTCAAGTTAGCTCTCACAATTTGACAGAATTGAAAGTGTCATGGAAAGCTTTGATGTGAATTGAATTATACTCAGCAAGATGATTCTAGGATTGTAAATTGTGGTTCAGTTTGATTATTGATCCTTGTTTTTATCTTGAAGTTCTGTCTATTGCTGAGGATAGCAACTCTTAAATCTGGGAATTGTTTGATGTGTTGCTAACACAACTTAGTTTAGGCTAGTTTTAGGTTATAATTTAATTAAATAACTAGGAATATAGAGTAGAATAGGTTATTTTGTTAATTATGTTTAATTATATCTCATTTTAGTACTAAGTTATGATTTCAGGGCCAAAAAGGAGGAGAATCAAGCAAAAGAAAGAAGAAAAGCAAGCTGAAGGTCTCGCGCGGATCGCGCCAAACCCCGCACGAGTCGCGCTATATGCCAGGATCAATCCTTCAACTTGAGCAGATCACGCGAAAATGAATGAGATTATTCTGATTTCTTTGCTTTATTCTGTTCTTTATTGTTACAAGCTTTCCTAGAATTAACCGTTCTGTTGAGTTCTGAGAGTTAGGATTCATAATAGGGATGTTGGGAATCTAGTTTCTGACAGGAATAAAGTAACAATTGTTCATTGCCTAGGGATAGGGATGCGCGATTGCAGAACTTTATAATATATTCTTTTAAATGCTTAACTTGATAGAATTCACTAAGGGATTAGGTTTTTGATTCAGGTTAAAGGGTTAATTCGCTAAGGGATTAGGGATTAGCTAAATAAGAAAAGATTTATTCTCTGAGTAATCAAAAGCAATCGACTTTGATAACTAGTTAAGTGAAAGAGGTAGGAATCAAAGGGGATTGCGTCCTGACCACAATCATTCCTTCCATTGGTTACAACTCATTTTATTTGCTTTTGAATTCATTTTAATTTCTGTTCTTTAATTAAACACTCAAATTCACAACACAACAATTCTTCAAAAATACTTTCTTTTTACTTCCAATTACTTAGACTGTGAATTACTTTGAAATTCATACCAATCCTTGTGGAGACGATACTCTACTTACCCACTTTATTACTTGAAATGAGCGGTGCACTTGCCATGTTTGCAACAACAAATTTCAAAGATTATTTGTCATTTCAACCCAACAAAATCACCTTACCAAGGACATGTGCCAATGGGGTGAGATTGGTTGGGAATGACGTTTGGTTTGGAAGAGGGAACTATTTAGTTGGGAAAGGAACCTTGTGGAGGAATTAATGCAATTATTGGCTACAACTAGTTTGTGTAGTGGGCATGGTGATGAGTGGAAGTGGGTTGAGGATCCTTTGGGTGTGTTGTCACCAAGTCTGCATACAAGGCCTTGCATCATGATGTGGTGGGGTCTTATGAAGTGGAACTACGAAACCACGTGTGTAATCTGAATGTCCAACCTAAGGGAAGCTTCCTAATTTGGAGATTAATGAACAACAAATTACCAACAAAGGACAACCTATGGTCTAGAGGTGTAATTTCTAAACCTCAAGAATCTTTGTGTGTATTCTATTTTGAGGAAGAGGAATCGAGTATCCATTTTTTCTTCACTTGCAACAAAATATATGATGTACGGAAGTGGTGTTATCATTGGCTTCATGTTAGTATGGTGCTGCCTTGTCTCCCACAAGATCGTTATTGGCAACATCCACATTTGCTTGTATCAAATAGCCACCATACTTTATGGTGGGTAGTATAGGTAGCGACTATTTGATAGATTTGAAATAGGGATGGAAAAGTGTACCCGGACCCTATGGATACCCATAAAATATTCGCAAATGAGTAGGGTAAATTCCTGCTTATTGGCCATGGGTTTGGGACAGATATTTACCTTCAAAAAATTAGTGGGGGATAACTGCAGATGGGTATATATTAGTTATATATATATATATACACACACACACACACGCACACACATTACTAGTTATTAATTTAATATATACATATATATTTTCTTCACTTGCAACAAAATATATGATGTACGGAAGTGGTGTTATCATTGGCTTCATGTCAGTATGGTGCTGCCTTGTCTCCCCCAAGATCGTTATTGGCAACATCCACATTTGCTTGTATCAAATAGCCACCATACTTTATGGTGGGTAGTATAGGTAGCGACTATTTGGTAGATTTGAAATAGGGATGGAAAAGTGTACCCGGACCCTATGGATACCCATAAAATATTCGCAAATGAGTAGGGTAAATTCCTACTTATTGGCCATGGGTTTGGGACAGATATTTACCTTCAAAAAATTAGTGGGGGATAACTGCAGATGGGTATATATTAGTTATATATATATATACACACACACGCACACACACATTACTAGTTATTAATTTAATATATACATATATATTACTAATTATTAATTTAATGATAGGAAAACCTAAGCTTTTGTTGATGAATACATATATTTGGAAAGCATTGTAGATTAGGTGAGATTTGATTTTGGAACTTCTTGTTAGCATAGTAGTGCACAAAATATCATGTAAATTTACTTGCAATACATTTTTTTATTGCTTCAAATCTAAAATTAAGATAAATCATATTTCATTTGATGAATTTTTTATTTTCTTATTAGTGAGTGAATGAACAGTTGAAAATTAATCGTAATCAATTAGTCATCATAACTTTTGATTTGTTAATAGCTAAATAAACTACGTATATAAAATTTAGTATATAAAACACAACTCTTTATAAAAAAAAAATAATATATAAAATTTAAACATAATTATGTACATAAAATTTAGTATAAAGCATATCAAAACATAAATGGACCCAAATATACTTTTTTAACCCATACGTCTAAGTCTCGTTAAAGAAGTTATTCATGCTAATATTTGTTATTTTTTAACTAGTTTCAATGTATTTTTATTTTTTGCAAGTCTTAAAGAACACCATCAAATAATGTCGAAGTTTCTAATGATTATGTTAACGCTTAAATATGTTTTTTTATATTTAATAAATATCCGATTTTTACATTCGCTCCCTAATAAATTTTTGTTTTGCGTTAAGTCTCTAATAAAACAAATTTTATTTTTGGTCATTAGCACTTTTTTTAGTCCCTGATAATTTGTGTTAGTTTTTCATAAAAAAAATTCATTTGTTATTAGTTGGAACTAAATCAAAATTTGCTAATTTATTAAGGAACAAACAAAAAAATTGTTAGTTTATCAAGGTCTAAAACAAAATATCAAGAACAAAAAACAAAATTGTTGTTTTATTAGAGCCTCAATTTAAAACAAAAATTTATTAGGAAGCAAATGCAAAAATCATATATTTATTAGGGATCAAAATTATATTTAAGCCTTCATGTTAAATGATTAAAATATTACACTTAAAAATGATTTGTTGGATAATTATATTTGTAATATTGTTTTTTTAGCACTTGTAATATTTTTTATGACTTATATTTGAATGACTTTAAATTATATTTAAATGCTTTTAATGTTACATTTGGATGATTTAAGAGTGAATTTTTAATTTAGTTGTAGTAATTTTTAATTATTACTTCTTTATTGATCTGTTGACTTTATATATAAGTAATGTTTGAGTAACGAGCACAGGTATGGGTATATAGGTAATCAATAATTATGAGAATGAGGATTAAAGTTATTACCTGCGCAAGTAAGGAGTCAGGTATTGTACCTTTTTAAACGTGGGTATCAGAACGAGTATTATAGTATCCTACCAAGATCCTACTCATTGTCATCCTTAATTTGGAACCTCAGAAGTGCATTTTTAGAGGAGGTGTGTTTAACTAGGAAATTGTATTGCAATCAATCTCGTTCATAGCTTGGTCATAGATCTAAAGGAGAAATAAAAGCTTCTCTTTTTCTTTTAACCAGTGGTTTGTGAGCCCTGGGGAATGCATAAGAGGAATAATAGTTTCTTAAAACAATTTGTTATTGTGGGATAAATTGGTGATACAACACGGTATACTAGCATGTGGAGGTGGGAGGAGCACGATCCATATTTCATTGTTGATGGAAAATAGAGTTGGTGAGGATTGACTTAGTGGACCACAATTGGTTCATTATTGGGATGGGCACTTGAATTCAATTCAAAATGTGCTTTCTATTGTAAGGTGTAATATGAAACTTTAAGGTTATTGGTTTAAGATTGTTATTTTTGTCTCCCCTGCAACCACATTCGGTTAATACTTATTTATGTGTTTTGTCATCATAAATAGCGATTAACCTTTGCTTGAAGATACTAGATGTGTTTGTTTGGTGGTGGGTTGAGGATGTGTTTTGTAAAAATTGTGTAGGCTCTCTAGCTAGATGCTTCTTCTTTTTTTAAAGGCAAAAGTATATTAATATATATAATCAAAGAGTTGTATGCTCTGTACAAGGAGTACAAGGAAACAACATATAAAAAAAGGGCACCATCCTAATACACCCCCTATATACCTTCAAATCTTAACCTGCTATACACCCTCTTGGATTGATGCACTAAGAAGAGAAGAAAATGCCAAGCCTAACTCCAAATCTAAACATCATCCAATGCCAAGATATAACCTTAATATATGTGAGTAGCTCCATAACCGAGAGACATTTGTTCCTAAAAATAATCAAATTTTTGTGATCCAAATGCATCAACACGTTGCGTGCCACACAAGATTCTTCACCATTGTTTCCTTCCTTCCAACAAAACATCCACCCATTTAGACATATAATTTCTCTATATCCCCATAGAAAGCAATATCCAGCCATTTAAAAACCGTTCCCTATACCTTAAAAATATTACAAAACTCTCTAAATAGATGGTTACAATCTTCAATGGCTTCTTAGCTTATTTGACTTCTCTTAGATTCTTATTTTCTCTCTTTAACTCAGTTTTGGTCTTAGGCAAATAATTTGGCTTAATTGATAATTGTTGCCTATTTTCAGATGTTGTGCTTACTTGACCTATCTTCCCTGTGTAGGACTTATATGATTCTACAGAACTTCAAAGGATCATATGAGTAGTCTTGGAAAGCTAAGGAAAAGAGCAACAATTTTGTCAGGGATAAGTGTGTGCTAATTTTGCCGGTTTAATGGTCAAATTAGGCTTGGAAGTCAAAATCTTTGCACTTGAGTTTTGGGCTGCGAGTTTGGGTTTTGATTGGTGTAATTAGCATAATTAGTTAGCTTAGATGGGCCTAATCAGAGTCCATCCTATTTAAGGACACAAACAAAAAATAGAATTTCTAGCTTCTTGTGCAGGTTTTCAAAATTAAAATTTTTTCTCTCTTTTTCTCTCAATTGTTCTTCTTTGTTCTTCCTTTGATCTCTATTCTTCTATTTTTTCTCACACAAATTTCGTGGCTCTTCTACCGATGATGATCATGGAAGGCTAAACAATCAATCAATTCAAGGATTCAATCAAAGCAAGGAGAATTTGAGTTCTGGATTGATATTCTAATTTTTGTGTGAATGTTCATCTTCTTCTTCACCTCTTTTCAATTTTCATGATTATGAATATGTTTAGGATTGAAAACGAATTAGGTTATAGATTTATTTTGTAATTTTGAATTTTAATCATAGATTGTTTGGATGATATTTCAATCCGGTTTGTGATTTCAATTGATTTAGGAGTTAATTTGATTGAACTGCTTCTAATGATATTAAATGAACCTTCATAATATGATCATTATCTGAGAGCTATGATAATTTGCATTGCTTGGTTTGGTAAATTGGATTGATATTCTTGAATCTATTTTACAACATCTTTTATCAATTCTGTTAGTTTCTGCATTTTTCTTTAATTCTTGTTTGTGTTTCTGCAATATTTGTTCACTGTCTGCAAACTGTTTGATAAAGCCCACTGCTATTTGTAAGTGGATTAAGTTAGGAACCAAATTAGACTGTATTTCTGAGTCGACCTAGGTTAATCATGTGCTAAATAATTATCTTAGTTTTATTTGTTTTGTAGTGATTTGACAGGGATACGGTTCATTGTGTGCCAGGGATTCAGTTCATTGTGTGCCAACATTAATCTACTCATAATTAGATAATAGTATATGTACAATTAATATTAGTATAGCATAATTGCATCTGTCTAAAAAAATTGTTTCTAGATAATAGATAGATAGAAGAAGATAGATATGGATAGAAGAATATAGAGATAGAAGATAGATAATAAAAAAAATTCAAAAATCAAAAAATGATTTTTAGACATTTACGGTGGTAATTTTTAATTTAATTTTTATTATTGTTTTATTTTATATAAAAAAATTCAAAACCAAAAAAAAATTGTTTGCGACAATTTTCCATTTTGTATATCATTTCAACAAATATTGTGAATAGTGTTCTGGTAGAGTAGTTGTTTGTTATTTCTGTGATTTCTGTTACTAACGAGTTGAACTGTGCATGACTTGGTCCAAATCAAATAGTACAGTGCATTCTATTTTTGAACCTTCTGTTTCTGATTTTGAACATTCTGATTCTGAATTGTTGTTGATACAATGGTCGACAACAATCGAACTCTTAAGGAATTGGCTACACCTGATGTTGTTTATCATCCTTGTTGTATTCAATATCCTGAGACAAATGGCAGTTATTAGCTACAATTTGGAATAATCCATTTGCTTCCAAAGTTTCATAGTCTTGCAGGTGAAGATCCACATAAACATCTTAAGGAGTTTCATGTAGTATGTTCCACCATGCGACCACATAACATTCATGAGGACTATGTGAAGATGAAGGCATTTCCATTCTCTCTAGATGGTGTGGCTAAGGACTGGTTGTACCTTCAACTAGATCCTATCAACACTTGGACATATATGAAGAGAAAATTTTTAGAGAAATTCTTCTCTACATCCAGAACAGCATCCATCCGAAAAGAAAACTTTGGTATAAGATAGCTACCTAGAGAGACATTATATGAGTATTGGGAGAGGTTCAACAAGTTATGTGCTACCTGTCCTCACCATCAAATCAGTGAGCAATTATTGATCCAGTATTTTTATGAAGGGTTGATGCTAATGGACAGACATATGATTGATGCAGCCAGTTGAGGTGCTTTAATGGACAAAACTCCCATTGCTTCAAGGCAATTGATTTCCAACATGGTAGCAAATTACCAGCAATTTGGTACTAGAGTAGTTACACCATCCAAGGCTGCTACAAATGAAGTTTAGGTTGGAGAATAAACTGACAGAATTAACATCCCTTGTGAGACAACTTGTCAGTGGTCAACAACAAAATGTGATGGCAGCCAATCAACTAAGGTTGTGTGGTATCTGCTGTGCGCCTGATCATCCAACAAATACATGTCCTACTCTCCAAGAAATAGAACAAACTGTTGAAGTTTCTTCCATACAACCTGGACAATCATTCAGACCTCAACAACGCTTATAATCCTAGTTGGAGAGATCATCCAAACTTGAGGTATGGTCCTGGTCCACAACAACAACAGCAAACACAACAATTGCAACCATTCAAACAACAACAAAATCAAAAATCAAAACAACAATATCAAACCCCCACAAGAAAATACCAAGCTCCCCCATTTAGACAACAACAACAATTACAACAATCTGCACCTACACCTGCACAACTTGTGCAGAGCAGTTCTGAACCTTCCTTAGAGGACTTGATGAAGCAAATGACAATCAACAACATTCAGTTTCAATAGAATGTGAGTGCCACCATCTAAGACCTACAGACTCAGATTAGACAATTAGCTACAACTGTCAACCAGATGCAGCAACAAAGTTCTAGCAACATTCCAGCACAACCAATTATTAATCCAAAGAATGTAAGTGTTATTACCTTGAGGAGTGGTAAGGAGCTTCCAAATTCAACATGTGCTGGTGCCAAAATAGATTCTGCATCAAAATAGACTCCTCTACCTTTTCCTTCTAGATCCATTCTTGCAAAGAAAGTGGAGCTTGATTCTGATCTTCTTGAGACTTTCAGGAGAGTGGAAGTCAACATTTCCTCTCGGATGCCATCAAACAGATTCCAAAATATGCAAAATTCTTGAAGGGTTTGTGCACCACAAGAGAAGTAATCTCTACCTTACCCCGTTTCTGTGCGAAAAATGCGTTCTTTTCTTGGACATGCAGGTTTTTATAGGAGATTCATCCAGGATTTCAGCAAGATTGCTCTGCCATTGTCCAAGCTTCTCCAAAAGGACGTAGGCTTTGTGATTGACCAGCCTTGCAAAGAGGCATTTGAGGAGCTTTGGAGGAAGCTTACTAGCTCTCCCATCATGCAACCACCAGATTGGGAGCTTTCCTTTGAGCTCATGTGTGATGCCTCTAACTATGCGCTTGGGGATGTGTTGTCATAGAGAGTTGATAAACTATCCCATGTCATTGCTTATGCTTCACACACTTTAGATGCAACCAAAGTTAACTACACCACTATTGAGAGTGAGCTTTTGGCTATTGTTTTTGCTTTAGATAAATCCATATCTTATTTACTTTGCTCCCATGTCTTTACTTACCATGCAGCTTTGAAGTACCTATTGAAGAAGCCTGATGCTAAACCTAGATTGATCATGTGGATGCTTCTTCTTTAGGAGTTTGATATTGAGATTAAGGACATGAGTGGTGCAAAAAACTTGGTTGTTGATCATTTGAGCAGATTGAGGGACTTGTTAAGTCCTTTCCTATTAGGGATAATTTCTTTGATGAGCATTTGATGCATTTGCATTCATTACATGTTACACCTTGGTTTGCTAACATTGTGAATTTCATTGTTGCGTCTATTGTTCCACCTCATGCATCTAGGTCTCAAATAGATAAATTTAAGAGTGATGCTAAATATTATTTGAGGGATACTTATTTGTGGAGGTTTGATAGTGACCAAATGATTCGTAGGTGTGTACTAGATCATGAGATTTAGTCTATTCTTCAGTTTTGTCATGGCACACCTACCGACGGTCATTTTGGTCCTCAGTGGACCACTAGGAGAATATTGGACTGTGGGTTCTATTGGCCCACTATGTTTAGAGATGCTCATCACTTTTCACCACTTATGAGCAGTGTCAGAAAGCAGGAGGGACCATTACACATAGGCATGGGATGCATCAACAATTTTATGGGTCCATTTCCTGTTTCTCATGCTTTCTCATATATTTTGCTTACTTTTGATTATGTTTCTAGATAGATTGAAGCTAAGGCCACCAAAACTAATGATTCTAAAGTTGTTGTGGAGATCTAACATTTTTTGCAGGTTTGGTGTGCCTAGAGCCATTATTAGTCACCAAAGGAGCCATTTCTGTAACAGGTCATTGACATCCTCGCTCCAGAAGTATGGGGTTGTGCATACAGTTGCTACAACTTATCATCCCCAAACTAATGGGCAAGTGGAGGTTTTTAATAGAGAGATCAAGCAAGTTTTGCAGAAGGTAGTGCAACCTAATAGGAAGGATTGGAGCAACCTACTTGAAGATGCTTTATGGCCTCACAGGACCGCTTATCGAACACCTTTGGGAATGTCTCCCTATAGGGTGGTTTTTGGTAAGGCATGCCACCTTCCGGTGGAGATTGAGCACTATGCTTATTGGGTAGTGAAGAGTTGTAACATGACAATTGATGAAGCGGGTATGGAAAGGAAGCTTCAATTGCAAGAACTTGAAGAGATATGCTTAGTGTTGATTCAAGTGAAGCCAAGTATCAACAATGAAGATCAAGCTTCAAGGTTTTGGACCTTCAAACATGCACAAAAGGATTTGCTCAAAGGAAAGCTTGAAGAATCAATTTGATCATGAGTAAAAGAAAGTATATGATCTGATAATCCATGTGTGTGTGTGTCATGCATCATTCATTCATCTAAGATCATTGAATAAATTGATTAAGTAAAAACAATTGATTAGAAAGGCACTTAGAAAGTTAAGTTTTTGGAAAAAT
>PYAF01006039.1:134365-147398 GCA_007407185.1 Glycine tomentella | reverse complement strand
TTGGGATCTATCAGCTCCTCCTGAGGATTCACCTGCAAAACATATGCCCCACACAAGGGGTGAGATATAAAATCCCAGTAAACTCAGGGCCCTTGAAGGTATTTCCTTCCCCTGGTTCACTTTCATACACATATACATGAAAATAGTATATCATCATCAGTGAAATCATTAAATCAATCATCATCAATACAGGTTCACCCGACGACAATCAATGAATCACTCAACCAATCCTCATGCACAATCAATGCACATCTACCTGACTACAATCAGGCTAGACTCATGGCATACAACCATTCATCATATCCAACACTATCCCACTGAGGCTACATCTATGTATATAGGAACATCTCCAACCAGGAGGCTACATCTATATACTAGGAAACATCTCATAGCAGGATCTCAATGCATCTATCAGAGGCTACATCCGTATATATAGGAACATCTCCACCTGGAGGCTACATCTATATAACGAGAACATCTCTTTTATAAGGAGGCTACATCTGCTGATATAGGAACATCTCCACCAGGAGGCTACATCTATATCGCAGGAACATCTCCTACCTATCTCAATACAATTGCCTGAGGAGGCTACATCTGTAGATATAGGAACATTTCCATTCGGGAGGCTACGTCTATATCACAGGAACATCTCACATCAGGTCTTACTCAATCACATGTCATCTATCCTACTACAATAGGATGCAACCATCAACCATGCAGGTCATAAGCTAGGCAAACCATAGCCATACATATCAACCACCCAATCTCAGGGCGTAGCTCACAGAACAAGCATCACATATCAATGTACATCAAATTCCCTTTCACAGGGTACAACACAACATTCGGCAATCAATCAAACAATACACAATTTTCACATATATATGAATAACATTATACAGAACCATCATCCTAACAGGATAGTGATGGAACACAGCAAAGGATGCACAAACAAGAACCAAGAGCTTACCTGCTCTAGGCAAAATACCGGCTCTCCCGGCCTCGTGGTCACCACCACTAGCACTATCAAGCTCACATCCTACAGAACCAAAACACAAGGTATCAGTAATGGTTCTAAGCCGTTATATCGAAAGGAAACCACAATTCCTTCCACATAACTCATAACAATCACTTCACAAGTGATTCTCAGACCCTCAGAAAGATCCTACTCAGCCTACACAAGGCTCTAGAGCCTCTTCTAAGACTCTGATCAAAGCATATCCTGTTTATCCAGATCAATTTCAAACCTCTCAATATTACCAATTTCAGCTCACAAACAACATATATTCTATCTCATGAGCAACTTTGTCAACTGCTCTAAAGTTCATACTAGCCATATAACTAGCCTTTTACCTCTGTTCATACATACTCAGAGCCAAAATCAAACTTCATCAATAATGATGACTCAAGGCTCTAACTTCATCAGAATAACCCTCTGAGCATAAAACTCTACAGAGTCCAAGCCTAATAACGACTCTAACACCTCCAAAAACACCTCTCAAGGTATTCAAAACCAACCAAAAACCCAAACACAGAAATCAACGGCTAAGGCTTGAGTTTCTTACCTCTGTGTAGTCCAGACACACCAGGGAATCACTTTCCCTAAGGTAGCTCGCTCAATCAAAGCTTCCTTCGCCTATGATTCTTTGATTCCCAAGGACTCCCTTAGAAATCTCGATCTCGTCGTTTACTGCCTCTTGTCGAGAATAAAGCTGGGTCACTAGCTTATCTCGAGGCTCTGAACACTTTCTCAGTTGGGTCAGAGGTGTTTAGATGAAAGATGGAGAACATACAAAGCTCCAAAGTCCATCAATGGCTTCCCCCTCTCTCTTCCTCTCTTTTCTCTCTCATTTTCGTCCAAAATGAGCTATTTATAAAACTGACCGAAAGTCCCACGCGGTTCGTGCTAGGTGCTGCGTGGATCGCACCATGGTTCGAATAACCCGCGCCATCAGTGCCAAATCCACGCGGATCGCGTGAAATGGCCGCAAGGATTGGCCTGATTCAAGCTTCCCGCGCTGATCGCGCCATATCCCGCGCTGGTAGCGCCACAGGTTCAAATCAGCCACGCTAGTAGCGCCATGTCCACACTAATAGCGTGAGAAGGCCGAAAGCATTGCCCTTATTCAAGCCTTCCTCGCGGTTAGCGCCAGACCCCACGCGGGTCGCGCCAAATGTTCGAATCTGTTTTCTCCTTCTCTTAAGCTTCCTGGAGAATTTCTAATGCTTGATTATGGTTCTTAATCTCAAGCTTAATCCTATGCTCAAAATTCAAGGTATTACAATAAGCATTTGCTGTAACACTCCCAAACAATTTAACTACGCTAATTCTGTAGCACGGGATTAACCTAGGTCGACTCAGAGACACTATCAATATGGTTCTAACTTTAATTCACTAATAACAGTAAGGGAGATTTTTATCGAACAGTTTATATGCGTAATTAAACCTTGCAAAAACGTAAACTAAGATTAAAGAACAACACAGAAACTAACAGAATTGAAAAGAGGTAATGTAAAACAAATTAAAAGCATCAATTCAATTCACCACTCCAACCTATTCGAATCATCATTGTTCTCAGAAATTTATTCTATTATGAAAGTTCATTCAATTTCATTAGAAGAAACTTAATTGACTTAACCCCTAAATTGATTGAAACCACAACCCTAACTAAAATATCATCCAATTAATCTGTGATTAATATTCGAAATTAGGAAATGAATCCATAACATAATCCGCTTTCAATCCTAAACGCATTCATAATCATGAAAACAGAATAGCAATTGAAGAAGAAAGTGAACATTTAAATAGAATTCGAAATACCAAACCAGAACTCAAATTCTCGTTGTGCTTGGGTTGGATCCTTGGATTGATTGAGTATTTAGCCTTCAATGATCATCATCAGTGAAAGCCCCATGGAATAATTGCATGAAAATGGAAGAACAACAAAACGAAAATGAAGAACAAGGAAGAACAAGGAAGAACAGTTGAGAGAACATAAGAGCAAGGGTTTTGATCCTAAATGTTGAATTGAGGGGGAGCTGCTTGAAGCATAAAGCAAAGATTGATTCAAGAAGGAAGGTTTTGAACTTTCAACATGCCTTGAAGCCTTGAAGATTAATTTGTAATTCAATGTAAACGGAAGAAGCATTTCTGGTGATCCAAGTGCATTGCATTCATATAATTCATTAAAGGAATTAATTCAAGTAAAAGAATTTATAAGGCTTTGATAAATTGTCTAAGGTTTTGAATTAAATCAAGAGTTTTTGGAAAAATAATGTCTTCTACTGAATTAATTGATTATATTAATAAAAGAATCGATTATTTTGTTCTTGGTGCTTTCTGGAAAACTTTTCAAGAACAATGTAATCGATTACATATCGGGATAATTGATTATTTTACCTTAGTTCTCTTATAAACAACTTTGATGAACAGTTTAATCGATTACCAACATGTTGTAATCGATTATAGGCTAATCAAAATATATCACCTTCCTGTCTTAATCGATTACAAAAAATAGTAATCGATTACATTGCATGCCTATACTTTACAAGTTTTGCTGATTTAATTGATTACCAATTGAAGTAATCGATTACATAGTTCAATGTAGTTTATGCAGCTTCCTGGTTTAATCGATTACCAGAATTTGTAATCAATTACACAGTGTTTTTAGATTTGTGAATCTTCCTGCTTTAATCGATTACATGACAGAATAATCGATTATTTTGTTCATTGCTCATACCCATAAATTTGTTGAATAGTTTAATCGATTATAGTCTTGAGGTAATCGATTACATGAGCAAAATAATCGATTACAGGAGCGTATTTAATCGATTACTGACGGTTAGAAAATTTATTATAAATAGAGCCCTTGCTCAACTGTTTCAATAACTTGATCAATTCGTATTCTGAGCACTCTAAGGCTTTCTAAACATTCTTTTAGTGATTTTCAGGGTTCATAGAGTTCTTGCTTTCACATAAACATTCATGGGTTGTTAAGTGTTTCTAAAAGCAAGAAGTTCTTTTTCAAAGCTTAAGTCAAGTAATGTTCTGAGTTTGTTTTCATTATTCAACCTGGTGTAATCATTCATATGCATATCATTCACTGGATCATCAGGTGATTTCTTTCCTTAAACTTTGAGGTTGTAATTGTTTTGTGAATTTTGTATTTGATAGTCTATTGTAATTGGGTTTCTTACTTGTATATCTAGAGATAGAGTTTCTCTAGGGGATATACTGAGTAGTGTTCTAAGTGGGTTGTCTTTAAGAATCTAATAGTATTTTAGATTTCTGAACTTTATCTAGGGTTGATAAAGAGAGACTTTGTAATAACTTGTAAGAACTGAAAATTGCAATAGTGGAACTCCATTCTAGTGTTGAGTGGAAGAAAACTGGATGTAACTTCATAGTGTTTGAAGTGAACCAATATAAATCTTGTGTGCTTTGATTTAAATTTTTTTCTGATTATATATTGTTTTTCTTGGTTGTGTTACTTTGATTATCAACTAAATTCTTGAGCTATTGGATACCTTGGACTGAGCATTAGATTGAATAAAGTTTCTTGGTTTCAAAAGTGATAAAGATCCAAAGGGAAAAACTCTGATTTTGTTAAAGAAAACTTTTAATTTACCAAGTCTAACCAATTCACCCCCCCTTCTTGGGTAAGTGTGAAGTGTTCTCATATTTTACACTAAAAACTTAAAGAGAGAAATGTAAAAACTGTTTTTATTAATGTAATGACTGGTATAAAGTCTATCCAATGTCACTAATATGTAGTGACTAAGTCTGAAGAAAAGAATGGGCCATGAACAAACCCATTAGTTCTAATTATTTACTATTTACAACCATAAAAATCAAATTCGTAGCCCAAAATATAAGTGCAGTGATTCTGACTTCGAAGTCCAAAATGACCCTCCAAATGGCAGAATTAGCCTCGGCTTATTTCTGACAAACTTGTATATCTTTTTGTTATCTTTCCAAGGACTACTAGAACACTCCATTCGGAGTTCCGTAGAGCTCTGTAGGTCCTATAGAAGGAAGATAGGTCAAGTGAGCATACAATCCGAAAATACGCTACAATTAGCAATTAAGTCCACTTACTTGCCTAAGACAAAAATTGAATTAGAATGGAAAATTAAAAGTCCAAGAGAAGTCAATTAAGCTAAGAAGGATAGAAAAATATTTAACTAAAAGCACTCCAGCACACCTAACCTATAAAAACCACTTTTGTATAGCCACCAACTTTTGAATAATAGTCCTCAAAGCTTTGTAAAATGAGAAGAAATAGAGAGGGAGACTATTTTAAACAAAATTCAGAAGGACCATTCTTTCCCCTTTCAACATCAATTTACCTTTCCAGCTAGTTAGTTTTTTCCTAAAAGAATCTATCATCTGTTCCCACAAGCTACGTCTTCTAGGGCTCGAGCCATTGGGGAGTTCTAAGAATTTAAGAGGAAGAACTACAACATCGACATACCTGCTACTTGCATAAAATGAACATCAACATTGATCCTGTATATTTTTCTCTTATGAAAATTTACTCGTAACCTGGAGCCATCAAAAAAACTGTGCAAAATAGCCTTCAATGTCCATAGATTCTGAAATGAAACATCTTACATGGTGATTGAGCCATTTGCATATTGAAAATTTGAGAAGTGTATCTCCTCGGCAACTTTTACTTCTTCAAACAAACCACCCCCTACAACATTTCTAAAAAGTCCAAACAAACGTTCAACCACTAACAGGAAGAGAAAGGGTCCCCCTGTTTCAGTTCCCTCTGTGCCTTGAATTCACTGGCCTCCATTTACTAACACTAACATGAAGCTAGATGAGACAATAACATAAATTAATTTCCTCCGTTTATCATCAAAACCTAAACGCATGAGCATGCAATCTAGAAGACCCCAACTGACTAAGTTGTAAGCTTTATCAAACTCTACTTTAAACATAAAGCGACTTTTCTTAAGCCTACGGGCCCAATCCACTAATTCGTTTGTCGCTAGCACCCCATCAAGTATTTGTCTACCAAGAAATAAAGCAATTTGTACCTCTAATATACATGAACCCAAAACCATTTTGATCCTTGTGGCCAATAACTTTGAGATGATCTTGTGGATACTCCTAATCAAAGATAAGGGACAGTAGTTTGATAGCAACCACAAATTTGACACTTTGGGGATAAGTGCAAGAAGCGGACGATGAAACAACCTTAGGTAATGATCCATTCTTGTAGAATTATGTAACAAGTCTCCAACTGTGGACCTCTATTTGATTCCAGCATGTCGACACTATATCCATAAAATGAGGGTGTTCCAACGAGAAGTCATAGAACCTAAAAGGTTTGTGCCCCCAATTGTGTACCTCATCATTTAGAAGAATGAAACAGTGGTCAGAAAGTTCCCTTGTACCAATCCATTGGGATACAATTTTCCACAATTGAATCAACTATGAGACAAGAGAAAACTATCTAACCTACTCATAGTTGATCCATCAGGGCTAATCCATGAGAAACATTTTCCAAAAATAGGACTATCCATTAATCCCATATTCTGGATAAATGTCAAAAGCAATTCTATCTCTATTCTACCATGGTATAAAGATCTAGCTGACACCTCTCTTTGGCTAGCACAACATTGAAATCCCCAACAATGCACCATTTATCCACTCCAATCCCCCTTTTGGACATGATTAAATCATCCCACAACTTCTTCCTATGTTTACCATCACCCCTACATCTCCAGTAGCCAACCATCGAAAAGCAAAACCCAAGAACCCTTTTTCCCTTGAATTGAAATATCAATTGCCATAAGCCAACCCTCCACACACACAATAGTCCACCAAATAACCCGTCTAACAGCTTAGCCAACCACTCACATTCCTAATTGCCCCAAATCCCCTTGATCTCCTAGTTTTCCAGACTCTAGCATTTTGTTTCCTATAAAAACAACAATCCACCTTATTGCTTGAAATAATGGATCTGAACCACCTTCATTTGGCTTGATCCCTAACCTCTCTTACATTCAACGATATAAACTTCATTGGACACCAGTATTTCCCCCTTTCTTCTCCATTGGTTCCTCGTCATATTTTCTAAATGATGAATTTGTTGTATGTACACTTGATCTTTTTCCTTACCTCTAACCCCCAATTTCATAGCAAGATTGATTAAGCATTTTTAGTTAAATATATTTTTATTCTTCTTAGCTTATTTGACTTCTCTTGGACTTTTATTTTCTCATTCTAATTCTTTTTTTGTCTTAGGCAAGCAAGTAAGCTTAATTGCTAATTGTTTCTTATTTTCGGATTTTATGCTCACTTGACCTATCTTTCTTGTACAAGACCTACAGAGCTCTACAGAACTCTGAATAGAGCATATGAGTAATCCTTGGAAAGATAAGGAAAAGATCTACAAGTTTTTCAGAGATAAGCCGAGGCCAATTCTATCACTTGGAGGGTCATTTTAGGATTTGAAGTTAGAATCACTGCACTTGAATTTTGGGCTGCGAGTTGGATTTTTATTGGTGTAAATAGCATAATTTATTAGAATAGATGGGCCTATTCATGGTCCATTATTTCCTTCTGACTTAGTCATTATATGCTAGTGACATTTGTTAGTGAAACATACACTACATTTGAGCAAAAACAAAATTTAGATTTCCTTTTTAAAGTTTTCAGAATTAAAACCCTTTCTCTTATTTTCTCTTAACTGTTCTTCATTTTCATTTTCTGTTCTTCCATTTTTGTTCACCAATTTTGTGGGGCTTTCATTGACGATGATCATGGGAGGCTAAACAAACAATCAATCCAACGATCCAGCCCAAGCAAGAAGAATTTGAGTTCTGGTTTGGTATTTCAAATTCTGTGTGAATGTTCACTTTCTTCTTCAATCCTCTATTCAATTTTCATGATTATGAATGTGTTTAGGATTGAAAGTGGATTAGGTTATGGATTCATTTCCTAATTTTGAATTTTAATCATAGATTAGTTGGATGATATTTCAATTAGGCTTGTGATTTCAATTAATTTAGGAGTTAATTCGATTGAACTACTTCTAATGAAATTGAATGAACTTTCATAACAGAATCATTATCTGAGAACTATGATAATTACCATTGCTTGGTTTGGTGAATTGGATTGATGCTCTTTAATCTATTTTACATTGCCTCTTATCAATTCGCATTAGTTTATACATTTTCTGCAATTTTTACTTATCGCATGCAAACTATTTGACAAAAATCTCCTATTGTTTATTAGTGAATTGAAGATGGAACCATATTGATAATGTCTTTGAGTCGACCTAGGTTAATCATGTGCTACAGAATTAGCGTAGTTTAATTGTTTTGAAGCTATACGACATCGCTTATCAAGATCCCACACCTTTATTGGGGCAATGAAACCTTCCCTCTAAAAGCCCTATACATCTATATTGCTTCCTCCATAATGCTTGGTATTGAATGAAAACAATATGAACGACACACAAGAACCAAGAGGGGGTGAATTGGTTGATCTTGGACAATTAAAAATTCTTAAACAATCAGAGTTAACAAGATCGTATTACGAAATAATTCAAGAGAGCTTTCAACCAATCGAACACCACTACTCAAAGAATGCAATCAAAGACTTTTTCTGTTGATTGTGAAATGCAACTCCAATGAATGATAAGGTATAATAGCAAGAAAATATAAAGATGAAGTAGTCAATACAAGGATTACTGGTTCACTTCTTAACCTAGAGAAGCTACATCCAGTTCTTCTAACGAACAAGTTAGTGTTAGAAATAAGGGGAGCTTGAAGAGGATCAAGTTGCTGAGGATCTTAGTCAAGGAAAAGTTTTAGCTTTTACATGTCATTCAATTGAAGGCATATGTAATTCTTAGATGGATAAGAGTTTCATCCTATGGTCCTTTGCATTTGCATAAACATCATTCATTGGCTTGCATTCATGGTTTTACAAAAGCATATGTTTTGTGAACAAGATTTTAAAGTATTCATGATTGCATTGAAAAAGCCAAAGTGTTCAAAGCTTGTTTTGGAAAAACTATTTCATACTGCTTTAATCAATTACCAACTAATGGTAATTGATAGAGTGCTTTTAGTTGAGTATTTTTCTATCATTCTTAGCTTATTTGACCTCTCTTGGACCTTTATTTTCCTATGCTAATTCAGTTTTTGGGCCTAGGCAAGTAAGTGGGCTTAATTGCTAATTGTTGCGTATTTTCGGATTTTTGCTCACTTGATGTATCTGACTTGTGCAGGGCCTACAGGATGCTACCAATCTCTGAATGGAGCGTTCTAGGAGTCCCTAGAAAGATAACGAAAATATCTACAAGTTTACTACAAATAGACTGAGGCCAATTCTGTCGTTTAGAGGGTCATTTTAAGCTTTGAAGTTAGCACCTCTGCACTTGTAATTTTGGGCTGCGAATTTGACTTTCATGGTTGTAAATAGCAAATAATTAGATTGTTGGGTTTGTTTGTGACCCATTTTATTTTCAGAACTCAATCACTACATATATTAGTGACTTTAGTGAAACTTGGAGCACACTTTTCATTTTAATAAAAACAGTTTTGCATTTTCTTTCCTTAAGTTTTTAGGATCAAAACCCTTGCTCTCATTTTCTCTCTACTGTTCTTCCTTGTTCTTCATTGTTCTTCATTTTCGTTTTGCTGTGCTTCCATTTTCGTGCAACCATTTCATGGGGCATTCACTGATGATGATCATGAAAGGCTAAATCCTTAATCAATCCAAGAATCCCATCCAAGCACAAGGAGAATTTGAGTTCTGGTTTAGTATTTCGAATATTAAATCACAGATTAATTGGATGATATTTCAGTTAGGGTTGTGCTTTCAATCAATTTAGGGGTTAAGTCGATTGAGTTGCTTCTAATGAGATTGAATGAACTTTCATGATAGGATTAATTTCTGAGAACAATGATGATTCGAATTGCTTGGTGAGGTGAATTGGATTGATGTTTTAAATTCTGTTTTACATTACTTCTTTTGAATTCTGTTAGTTTTTGTGTTGCTCTGTAATTTTAGTTTACGTTTTTGCAAGTTTTACTTACGCACACAAACTGTTTGATAAAATTCCCCCCTTATTGTTACCATTGAATTGAAGCTAGAACCATATTGATCGTGTCTCTGAGTCGACCTAGGTTATCTCTGTGCTACAGAATTAGCTTAGTTAAATTGTTTTGGTGCGTATCGACAACGTGATATCAGTAATCATTACTTAAGCTTTGAAGAACACATTAATCGATTACAACTATATGGTAATTGATTAATCTTCACAAATCATGGTTGAAGTCTTCCTATGATACTCAATTACGATATGGTGGTAATCGATTACGTATCTTGTTTTTGAAACATGACTTCCTGTGTTAATCGATTACATAGTGAATTATTCGATTACATTGCTCATGAATCTTTTTCATAAAGATTCAAAAACACTTAATCGATTATAGTAGAATAGTAATCGATTACACTTCCAAAGTCATAGATATGTCTTCCTGTGACAATTGATTACGATTTATGGTAATCGATTACTTGGCGTGTTTTGGAAAATAAAACTTTCTGTGTTAATAGATTACATGGTAATTTAATTGATTACTTTGCTCATATATCTTTTCTAGAAAGCTTAAGAACATTTTAATCGATTGAATTTTGTTATTAATCGATTACAATAGTGGTTTTAATCGATTACATTGGCGAGTTAATCGATTACATTGGCGAGTTAATCGATTACACTCAGTTACAACAGTTTATTATAAAGCTATTGGGTCTTTTGAAAAATACACAGATCCTTACAATGCGAATTTTCATAGTTTTCAAAAGCCTTCTAAAGTGAGAAGAGATACTCTGAGTCATAACGCTCTTGTCCACAAATTCCAATATTCATGTTTCATTGAAAGATTTCTTGGACAAGATTTTAAAGAAGCTTATAGAGAGTTTGATATGAAACTTGTTTTCTTTCAACCTTGATCAAGATTGGTAAACATATGCATTCATATAATGTGGTTCATCAGGTTATTTCTCTCTATTAGTTTCTATGTGTAATTTGTAATACCTTGAATTTTAAGCATGAAATTAAGCCTGGATTAAGCTTATGATTAAGAATTATAATCAGGTATAAGAGTCCCTAGAAAGGAAAGCATTAGGCAGTTTCGGCCATCTCGCGCGATCCGCGTGGGGTCTGACGCTATCCGCGCGGGAGGCTTAAATCAGGGCAATACTTGCGGCCTTCTGACGCTATTAGCGTGGACATGGCGCTACTCACGTGGCTGGTTCGAATCTGTGGCGCGGTCAGCGCGGGGCATGGCGTGATCCGCGTGGAATGGTTGAATCAGGCCAATACTGGCGGCCATCTCACGCTATTCGCGTGGATTTGACGCTAATGGCGCGGGTTGTTCGAACCTTGGCGCGATCCGAGCGGAACCTGGCGCGAGCCGCGCGGGACTTTCGGGTCAGCTTTTATAAATAGCTCATTTGGACGAAAATGAGAGAGAAAAGAGAGGAAGAGAGAGAGAACGGCCATTGATGACCCGTGGAGCTTTATATCTTCTCCATTTCTCATCTAAACACCTCTGACCCAACTGAGAAAGTGTTCAGAGCCTCGAGATAAGCTAGAGACCCAGCTTTATTCTCGACAAGAGGCGGTAAACGGCGAGATCGAGATTTCTAAGGAAGTCCTTGGAATCGAAGAACCAGAGGCAAAGGAGGCTTTGTATGAGCGATATATCTTAGGGAAAGTGATTCCCTGGTGTGTTTGGACTACACAGAGGTAAGAAACTCGAGCCTTAGCCGTTGGTTCTGTGTTTGGGTTTTTGGTTGGATTTTGAGTACCTTGAGAGGTGTTTTTGGAGGTGTTAGAACCGTTATTAGGCTTGGACTCTGTAGAGTTTTGTGTTCAGAGGGTTACTTTGATGAAGTTAGAGCCTTGAGTCATCGTTATTGATGAAGTTTGATGTTGGCTCTGAGTATGTATGAGCAGAGGTAAAAGGGTGATTATTTGGCTAGTATGAACCTTAGAGCAGTTGACAAAGTTGCTCATGAGATAGTATAGATGTTGTTTGTGAGCTGGAATTGGTGGTAATGAGAAGCTTGGAGTTGATCTGGATAAAGCAGGGATATGCTTTATACTAGCCTGATCAGAGTCTTAGTAGAGGCTCTGGAGCCTTGTGTAGGTTGAGTAGGATCCTTCTGAGGGTCTGAGAATCACTTGTGAAGTGATTGTTATGGGTTATGTGGAAGGAATTGTAGTTCCTTTCGATCTAACGGCTTAGGACCGTTACTGATACATTGTATATTTGTTTTATGTAGGACGTGAGCTTGATAGTTCTAGTGGTGATGACCACGAGGCCGGGAGAGCCGGTATTTTGTCTAGAGCAGGTAAGCTCTTGGTTCTTGTATGTGCGTCCTTTCCTGTGTTCCACCATGCCCTAATGGGGGAATGGTTGTGATGATTATATGCATGTATATGGAAATTATATATTGTTATGATTGATTACTGAATGGTGTTTTGTACCCTGTAAGAGGGTAATTGATGTAAATTGATATGATATGCTTAATCTGTGAGCTGCACCCTGAGATGGGTGGTTGATGTGTATGGCTATGATTGGTTAGCTACCGTTTTGCATGGTTGATTATTGAATCCTATTGTAGTAGGATAGATGACATGAGTATGAGTAAGACCTGATGTGAGATGTTCCTGTGATATAGACGTAGCCTCCCGAATGGAGATGTTCCTATCACTACTAGAAAAATAGGATTCAACATCGGTTATTTTTGACATTCGACATCGGTTTCAAACCGATGTTGAATCAGGCGACGTTGAAAGTCTAGAACTTAACATCGGTTTTGAAAACCGATGTTAACTACATCGTACGACATCGGTTTGAAACAGAAACCCGATGTTGCTATGTTACAAACAAAAATTTATAAATGTATAAGATTACAATATAACATCGGGTTTCACCAGAAAACCGATGTTGTGTTGTATGTTAACATCGGTTTCCTTAACAAAACCGATGTTGTGTTGTA
>PYAF01006039.1:89383-114812 GCA_007407185.1 Glycine tomentella | reverse complement strand
AACTTTTAACATATTTATTTTGTTCAAATAATTGGAGATTTATTATGATTTTAAAAGTTCAAAAGTTAAAAATATAGTGGAAATTTAATAAGAGTTGTAAGTGAGAGATTAGGATTTGGAAAAAAAAAACTTGGTTTTATTTTGGGTAAGAATTTTCTATTGTTTGATTAATTTTGAGTAAAAAAGTTTTAGATGATTTAATCGAATAAGTTTATAAAAGTTTTAAGTAAAAATAACTATTTAAGTATTTCAAATAAAAAAACTGAATTAGTAAGTCGACGACTACTTTTTATGTCCACACATTTTATTTCAGTTTTTAATAATATTACTTGTTATTTTTCTTTTCACAGCTTTTAATTTTTTATGAAGAGAAAATGCTTATTGAATACTTGATGAAATGGCAAAAGGTGGCCTTTCATTGTGAAAGAAGTATTTAAACAAAATCACTAATACTGCAATCTCATTATCAGCAGCAGTACCATATTTTTTTAAAATAAATGTAAACTATGCTATATTTTACAACTGATAGCTGATTACAAAAAACTTTACAACTATTACAATAATTTTAAATCAAGTGGATTATAGTATATCCTCTTTCACTTATTACAACTTCCTTACATCTATAATGTCGACTTCTAAAATCATGATGTATGGAATATATATGTGCGGCAATCTATCTATATATATAAATTAATTACTTTGTTTATAATAATAGTTTATGTTTATAAATTAATTATTAATTTTTTATGTGTAAGAATAAAAAATATATATATAAAAAGTTTATAATATTTCATGTATTTTATTTAATTAATTGATCTAAACTCTCTTAGTTAATTATTAATCATTCTTGTCGATCTGCTGATGTTGGAAAGGAGTTTAATAAAATATGCATTGTCATTATAAAATTAATTGTTAACTATTTTTAAGATATTTATTAGTTATTATAAAAATCAATAAATTTATCATACATAACTTAAAGGGTTGGTGCAAGAGTATAAAGTCCAATTATATTCACATGAGTGAAAACGATCTATTTAGCGAGAGAATCTGTATTCGATTCTTACATGTTGTTAGTATATATATATTATTTATTCTTTAAATTTTGTATAGATGTGATGGCATGAATAGGTTATGGTAAAGACAACATCTATTTTGGGATATCTCGAAAAAAAAAAAGCTACATATAAATTTATAGGGGAAAAAATGAAAAAAAGGGACTAAAGGCCAACCCAAAATATAAGTGGTGTCATGTTAATGTTCATTTCAATTGCTTCTTTTAGAGTTGTTTAAATAGGCTACACATGATGGTGTAACACGGTATATTTTATAATGTTTTTATGATTAAATGGTTTTAATTAGATTATAAAAGTAATTAAAGTTAAATCTAAGGTTTTATAATTAATTAATTATGAGATGATGGTATGTGAAAGTTGTATGTATGTTTATGTTTATATATTTTAAAAAAACTAATTTTGGGTGTGAATAGTGAAATTTAGAGTGTTTGGACTGAGATGAATGAACCTTGAGTGATCAGAACAAAAAAGTGGGTGAGCTCAGAAAGTGATGAGATGTGAATAGAAAGAAAAGAAAGAGTCATAAACTCAGTTTTATTGATTCATAATTGAACCACAACAGAAACACTATCATTTCACTCTTTTCTTCCCCTCCAAGACGACCCACCATTAGAGAGTGTGAAACCTTGAATCCCTTGCACAAAGGACCTTTTTGTTGATCTCCTATTTCAAATTTGGATAGATTTCAAAGGTAAGAGACTCATATTTCCTCTCTTATCCTCCATTTTTGCTTTTCTTCATAAAGCACCCATGGGGTTCATGAAAGTACTCATTTTTGGGGTTTTAAATGTTGATTCTACTTGTTTTTTTGGATTTGGATGTTGTTGCTTAATGTGTGCTATTATTGGGGTGGAGAGAAGCTCTCATCTTGGACCTAAAGCTCTCTCATTTTCCCTTTCTTCCTCTCAAAGTTTCTTCTTGGTAAGGGAATAGCTAAACCTTGATTGATCTTGATTTGGGAGTTCTTAATTTAACTTTGTAATTGCTTAATTGATTCTTGATTTATGTTGTTTTGGACTTGTATTGAGTATTGAAATGAATTTTGAATCATTTGTAAGTGATTGGATGTAACACCCCATGTGCACCCGGTGTATTAACATTCATAATATCATAATCGCGCTTAAAACGTTATTTGAAAACTGGCGGAAGCGATCGAACTGTATTTCTTGATTACATTATGTATGGAATAGGAAAATCACATCACACAGTCATCAGGCAACATAACTATATATTACACACCCCTGCTGATCCAGTTTATAATCACATACTCATAGGCAGATAATGAGAATATCTCACAAATATAATCAGGAGGAACATCTTTTCATAAAATAACCAAGCTCTGTACATATATATACATCAATATCAAAACCACACTAGTGGTTATACAAAAGAATAACTTCCCTCACTTGAGGGTATACAAGCATATACAGACATATCAGGCGTGCATACACGCCCAGCAGCCCTCAACAGGGTACAAACAAACATCCAAGCAAAATGAGCTATCTAGCTCTCTTCATGTCGTCCATAGCCATGCATGTAATGTCTTTACTGGGGCCTTCCACCCTGGGACCGCTCCTCTCTGCCAAAAGCGTCACCTGTAACAACATAAACCCCACACGGGGTGGGATATACATCTCAGTAAGCTTAGGGTCCTTGGAGGCATCTCCTCCACCTTGGCCCACTTTCCATGACACAAACAAAGGGCAATCACAATCATACTGGCCTCCTGGCCCGGCCTCCGGCCCTCATAATAATACAAGCAAGTCATCTTGCTCTATGTACGACAGATAAACATCAACGCCAACCTCAGTGTGAGACCGGAACTCACACCCGTACCTCTGAGAATAGGCAATCAACCGCAACGGGACACACTATCTCTTGGTCTTGAGGGATCACCAACCCCTGGGATAAACATCAACCATGAGCAAATCAACTAGGAGGAATGTCCCATCTCCTAGGGAGGTCCATATCTATCTTACTGGCCAGAAGATCTAATCACAGGCATCATACATTTTCAAGCATAGATGCAACAAACATATCATTATGAGGATGCAACAACCATAATGAATGCATCATGAATGCAATCATCACTCCCTCGGAGTGTGGTGAAGCACAACAAGCAAGAAACATCCCCAGGGACCAAGAACTTACCTGGCAAAGCCGAGCTCTGCAGTTCTCTCCCTGCTCTGTGGCCTACGCCACTGACATCCTCGGTGTCAAACCCTAATAAACCAAGGATGCAATCACATATCAAAACCAATTCAATCAATCATACAAGGCACATCATATCAAACAGTCCTCTAACTTAAGGTTCCTCATAGCCCAACACACACTAGGCTTCTCACAGACCCTTAGAGGTCCATCACAGCTTACACATGGCATTAGAGTCAACACAGACTCTATACAAGCCATACTCAATGAGCTCAAAGCTCTCAGCAGCCCAATTACTCAGAATGTCCATAGGGCTTGAACGGTTCAGTCCATACACAAGACACCGTTCCTCATGGCCTCTCAGGCATAACAAGAACATCAGCAAGGCTCTTGCATGTCTCAATACCATCAGGTGAGTCAACACAAGCCACACATGCATAATCATAGAGCCAGAAACTAAAGTTCACCAAATCACATTTTGAGAGCAAATCCTTCATCACTAAACCGTCCTAAACACACTTTTCTATAGGACCCATGGCTAATTCTAGCATCAGCTCAAGAGGGTCACTATTCACCCACAACCCCAATTCTTAAAACAACCGGAGAAACTCGAGTTTCTTACCTCAGAAATGGAGAGGAAGGCCTCTGGACCTCTTCCCTTAGCCTGGGTGTCCGTGCTAAGCCTCGGTTCCTCGCCAAACTCGAGCTCTTCAACTTTCCCTTGAGAAAGGAACTTCTCTAATTAAGGGGTTTCAAAGGTTTCAGATGAAAGGATTTTGGCTCACCATAGGTTTTCCTCATGATTAGAGGTTAAAGGAAGTGATTTAGGTGAAGAAACAAGGGCTCAAGAAGCTTGGGAGCTTCAGAAATGGTGGTGGGCGTTCAAAGGAAGAAGAAGAAGTGAGATGGCCCAAGAATTCATAAAATGCCCCTTTTATACTGGGCCTGACCAACATGCCACGCCAATCGCGCCACTCTGGCGCTGATGGCGCCAAAATCCAGTGCATCTGGCGCCCTTGGCGCCACTTTGGGGCTACTGGCGCCAATTTCCAGCATCTGTGGCGCTATTGGCGCTCCTCTGGCGCTAATGGCGTCAAAACCCAAGAAAAATAGCCTTCAGCTACAGTGCCACGCTATCAGTGTCAGATCCCACGCTATTAGCGCCAGCTACAGTGAAAATATTATTATTTTATTAATTTTTAATTTTTTTTTGAAAAACTTTGGTTATTATATTGGAGGGGTTGGGAATGATAGAAATGTGTTTGGGTTCACAAGAACCCTAAAATTGTGAGTTGTAGAGTTTGTAGACTCGCTCGGTGGGTGGTATATTAGCGTATCATAGAGAGTTTTACTCATTGGACAAGTTGCGTGATCATGTAGGTGATCTAGTTGATTGAAGTTAGAAAAATGATATTCATGAAAATTGTAGCTCTAGATGTTAGCTAACTAATGGCTTGTGTCTCACTTACAAATATTGTGTATAACCGTATTAATGATCAAGTTAGTGAACAAAGGTCAAGTTGTCGGTAATAAGTAAATGTTTCATATAGATTGTAATTTTAGGCATAGTATGCTTCCAAACTAGGTCTTTGAGTAAATATAAAAGTTTGAGATAATCTTCTCAACATCAAAATGAACCAAGAAGCAACTTAATTAAGTTAGTATAGCTTTATTATCATGTTTATAAGCTATGAAGGTCATAGGTGCATAATAGAAAAAAAGGAAAGAGATATTAACCCAAAACTTATCATATGTTTCAATAACCTTAAACATGAAGTATAGAGTGTTATATGTAATTCTCCTAATTGCCGATGTCTTGATGACTCACACTCTATGACACTTCATACAGTGACACTTCACTTAACTCCTTGTTGGTCAAAACCCTGCATAGGTAGCCTTTTCTAAAATCTCAACAATATGCTACAGTTGCTTTCAGGATCAATAACTGTCCTTGCAAACCAACACATTACTTTTCAGCATGCATTTTCCTTACTTACATGGTTTTCAGGAAATTTCCTAGAAAGTCACTCATCCCACAATTGCTCCAAGTCAAACATGATTAACTATTTATTTCTTAACTGATGAGCTACCTAAAGTATATGCATCTTGTTGATATAGGTAGTACCTATTAATTTTTTTAATTAATCCTCAACTATAGTCTCACACCTGCACAGTCTCTAGATCTCTCTAACTCTGGTGTGATTTGTCTGGAGTATTACATTATAAATAGTAGAGTGATGCATATTTATCATAAGTGATTTGATCTGTGATTTTACTATTGTTAATTTATCCTGTTGTTGTTGAGAATATTATGTAAATTGATGATGAGATAATTATGTTAATTCATGAATGTCTTGAGTTTTGTTAGTTGATTTCTTGATGATGATATGAGATGTGGTTAACATGATGTTGTTTTAATATTAGAGTTGACTTTATGTAGAATCATGAGATTCACATTCATATGAGTTTTTAGTGAGTTGCTTGCAAGAATTCAAGATGTTGGAACATCTTCCTATGATTATTGAACTATAGGTGGGTTCATAAGCGTGATGAGCATATGAATGGTGAATTTATGATTTTATAACCTCCTATGGTGTTGAGATTGGTGAATGAATTTGTGATGGCATATGATATTGATTTGAATGATCATAACATTCATGTATTGATGAATGACATTACATGTGAGTAGGCACGTAAGTTAGGGGTATTAAGAAGGCCCTCAACCTAGTGTCAGAGGTTGTCGAGTGACTAATGATGAAAAGGCCTATAGAATGAATGGGTGGGTGAATCCTTAAATAGGTTAAGGTCGTTGCAAGCTTTACCAGAGGTAAGTCACTAACCACGCTCGTCCATTTTTAATAAAATCACACTTCCTCCATAGGGTTAATTCGAGTCTCCTCAAATGGTCAAGGTCGAACTATGTTAAGGGATGTAGTTAGGTTAATCGCTCTAAGTGAAATCTTCCAGAAGTAAAGAATCAAAATGACATAACATGATAGTTAGACATGTACATTGATGTTTGTGACTTGAAAATGATGTGTTAATTGACAAGTCATGAAAATACTTTGATGTTTGATGATCAATGGACTAATTGATGATGATGGTGTATGATTATTGAAGTCTATGTAATGGTTGATTAACTGATGATTATTATGAAATGCTCTGTTATGAGAATTCTAATTAAGACTTATGCTTTATGTATGATTTCTACATGTTATGTTATATATGTAATGGTATTATATCGTGCTTTAATTGTTAAGTTTTATACTATTTTAGTATGCTAGTTTTGGTAAGCTTACCCTTGCATTGTTATAGTATGGTTTGTATCTGTGATGATCATGTATCTGACGTACGTGGAGGGCATATGGATAGGAGGTGGTCTTGTATCTTTTTAAGACTTCATAGATGTGCGTATCTAGACGTGAAGATGCATTATCCATTTTTGTTTTCTCTTTAAAGTTATGTATTGTGTTGATTGGTGTAAAGTTTATGTAGTTTATTCTTATAGTATGGTTTATATTTATATTCGTGTTCTGAGGAGATTTGAGTTACTATGATGTTGTATATATATATCACATGATGTTTTATCTTGGTGTCATATGTTTTAGCCTTTGGCCTTTGAGATGCAAAAAATTACAAATACTTTCATAAATAAATTAATTGAAAAGTTTTAAATGAATTAAAATAAAATCTTTTGCTTGAGTTAGTTCATAGTTCCATGTGATGGTGGTGGATCGTTACAGATGGCTCGTTAGGCTCTAAATAATGTGGCCTTAAAAACCCAGGACAATTTGTCCTAACCCAACAGGTCAAACATGTAAGGTTGAGCTTAAGAATTATAGGCCTACATGCAACTTGCCCTATTTGGGCTCCATATTATTTTAATTTTCATTTTTCTTTTTAAATTTATATATTCAGACAAAATGAGCTACTTTGGTTTGTTCTATTGGGCCATCGAACTAGGTTGGGCAACAAAAATGTAGCCTAATAGAAATCTAGGTCATCTCGACCTAATCCATATTTCATACTTTGCCCATCAGGGTAGTCCAAGTTAGGTGACTCATTTTGATGACCCATTTTGACACCTAATTCATCACATGGGTGCTTTGAGAAGTTTCAACCAAAATATATCAAAAAGACTTGACGTAAATTAAAGATTGAATAACAAAAAGACAAAGAGATTTTGCAATATCATCACCAAATACATCAATTACAATGAAATTATTTTAGTTTAACTAATAGTTTCATATTTAAGTTTTGATTATACAATTATATTAAATATTCAAATATTAACTTTTATTATCCATTAACATAAATAATATTAGCCAATTCTAACTAGAATCATCTCCCATAAAAGGTACTTATAGTAAAAAAAATCAATAGATAGAGAATTGACAATGTAATTAATGTGTGTGTAGAGAGAGGAAAAAAAGAAAAATGATTTAATATCATTTAATCATAAATTATTATTTATATAATTTTTATAATAATAATTATAAAATTATATATATGTATATATATATATATTTCATGCAACCCGCTTTATTCTTTTTTTAATCTTTCTCATTTGATTAAAAAAATGTCAAACAAATAACGGTCAAAAAATGTGTCGTTTTTTTATTATGTTTGTTTGACATTATTTTGTTGACATTCTTTTATGGAACCAAAAATTGTTAAACAAACAACTCACATTCTTTATTCAAATTTCAAATTTAAATTTGGATAATCTATATTATATATTTTCAACTCTCTCTCTCTTCTGTAAAAAAAAAAAAAAAGATACTCTTTCTCTTTTCGTTTTCCTTTGACCTCGATAACTGGTGAGCTTCATGCGATTCAAAACCCAATGAACGGTCTAATTTCATTTTTTATATATGGTGGAGAGGGACATAGCCAACCCAATTACCTGAAGTGACGTTTTCAGTCAAAACATTTCAATTCTTTCAAATGGATATAAAATATCCTGCTAGATGGGGACACATCCATTAAAACATTAACCTCCGAATCACATGCACGATGCACGCTAAGTCTAAACAAATGGGAAATCATGAAAACCACTAAGAAAATGAAAATAAACATACAACAAAATCTTATGGACAATAGTGAGTTAAACCATCATTTAATTTCTAGATGTTATGATTATGTTTAATAAAATTAACTATCAAAATATTAAAAATAAAAATAATAAAATTATGATTTATTTTAAAAAAATAATAAGTAAATTGAATAATATATTGAAGAAAAAAATAAAAATAAATAAAAAATTAGAAGTTATTAAAAATTAGAATTTTAAAAAATATTACTTCAAATAATATTTAAAAATATTAAAATTACTAAAAAAATATTAAAAAATTATTTAACAAATCATTAAACAAATTTTTTAACTAATAAAAAATAGAAATTAATAAAAACATATTGTTAAACATAACAATTTATTTATTGAAACAACAGATAATGAAGCCAAACACATACGATGAAGTTATGCCGGTTTCACCTAATGATTGATTTTACGTTAAAGGTACCCATGCAATTAAACTATATATAATGTAACTTTTACATGCCCCTGTAACATATATCTCACTTACACTTCTCTCTCTTATTTAATCACACAATTAAAAAATAATTTTATAAAATAACCCTGCTGAGAAGATAGAAAAGTTTTTTTATGGAATATATTAGAAAATTTATTCCAATATAATATATTCTTTTTAAAATACCAAGGAATCATCATAACTCTTCCTAATTATAATGTTTAATTTACAGTAAAAAATTATAATTTATTATAAAAGGTTGAGATAGGCACAAATTAAAGTTATAAATTCGTGAGGTATTAATAATCATGACAACGTGACACAATCTTAGAGTTATATATTCACCTATATTTCGTTAATAAAAAATATACTAAATAATTATTAGATGTTAATAACATCAAATAATTAATTAGCAACATTATATAATAACGTAAAAATAAAGAATGAATTTTATTTTCACAACTCAAACTTTTTAGTCATTTCTTTGTTTACCTTTGTCTCTAAACTCCTAATGAGGAAAAAACCAAACCAATGTTTTAAAAAAAAAAAAAAAATCTCATGTTCATGTGGTAGTGATTATCATGATGATGAATTAAAGGTGCCATTTATGCTCGCAACCTTTGATCTTTCTAATTAATTTAATGTATTAAAATTTATTTTGCACCAAGGGACATAATGACCCATAAGGATGAAAGCATCTCAACCTAATCTAACACGTGAGAAACATGTTTTTAAAACATCAAATGCATGCCATAATAAACTAACTATTAAAACAAGAAATGTTCAATTTCATCTTTTCAAACATTTCAGAAATTGATAAACCACGGTTATAATGATATTTACTAGTAGAGATAAGTCATCAGAGCTCTATAAACATCATATTTAGTATTATAAGAGTACTCAATTTCTTTAATTATTCATCTCTTGACTTTGCACCTTATTGCCTTGAGTGTTAGTGTATTTAAAAGTAAACCTCCCTCCCCCATCACCAATGATGAAAAAACTCTCACTAACATAATCAAGTACCATCTGTTAGTTTCACCATTAGAGTTTGTCGATGTGAAACACATGACCACTCCCACATAGATTCAAGATCATTAGGACCATTTTGTGAAAAAGAGAAACATTTCTCTGCTTCACCTACTAGAGAAACTCAACCTCCATTTCTTACCATGTCTGTTTCGCTTTTTGTCTCTAGTTTTATGTGAGAAATTATAGTGGACACTCGTAAAAACACTTTTCATAAAAATGTGACAACGTTGTCTCTTCTCTCAAACAGAGGCAAATGGAACTCCCAATAAGCCCCATGCATTAGTACCTTTCATCCTTTGCCACAACAAGCAACAAATGGGTCATGATCCTCCCTTTATATTCTCTTGACTGCTAAGAACTCATTAACCTAATTTGCTACCAAGCTCTACTCATATAGGGGTGGAAACAACAAAAATCAATTAAGGGCTCAACAACCCAAAATCTCAACTAGGTTCTCTCTAGATAAACAAATCCTACTCCATTACCGTCAAAGTTGTCTATCATGCTGATTAAAAAAACCCAAATGTGGATCAAATTTTAGCATCATTAATTTGGGAAATTTTGACAAAATTAATAACAAGAAAAAGATGGATCAAGAGAAGAGAATGCAAGAATAATACAACAATTTAGATGAATTGATGAGTTAAGGTTGATAAGAATTAAAGGATTCTAATAAAAACCTAAGAGAAACACTCTCTATTAGCAACAAGTTAAAATTTAATTATCAAGAAAAAGGTCCTTACAAAATGTTTAAGATCGAGGTATATTTATCCCTTTCGCTAAAATGCACTTGGGGCAAGGCTCAAAACTAACAAACTAAAAAAATTACCAAGGTAACTACTAAAATACCAAGGTAACTAAAATAAGGCTAATTATCAAATATGTGTTCCATTACGCAATTACTAAAACCCACAAAGGTTTCTAAAAATAACTACTACTAATCAAATAATTGACTACAACTGAGTTCATCTTCTTGTTGAGCTATTCTTGTAGTTCTTATGTTGCTCTAGTCATCTCTTTCTAAGCTAAGTTGCTTCATTCTAAGTTCCTCATCGTTTGGTGACCCCTTCATCAAATCCATAAGTATCTAATGTTAGATATATTCATTAGAAGTGACTCATGTGATTTGAAAAAGTCATATATAAGAAGGACTAAAAGATAATTTTGTTTATTAGTGGCCTGATTAGTGGGAGGTTGTTGATGAAGCAATTATAAAGGTTGTTGAGGGACCATATAGTAACTTGCTTGATGGAAGCAGTTATAAAAGGATTAGGTAAAATCATTCATCTCTGCCCATTAAGAGAAGGTTATGTCATCAATAATATAAGAGGGACCTATAATAAGAGGGTGAAGAGATTGGGAAAAACTATTCTGCATTAAAAGTTCTCAGTCAGTAGTTTGCTGTCAAAAGTCATTCTATTCGTTCTCAAAAGTCATTTTGCAGAAAGGGTTCTCAGTCAAAACTTATTGTTATTAAGACTTATTGTCATCAACCATAGACAAAGGTTAGTGTCCTCATCATTGTTTACTAAATGTGAAATTCATTAATTCTTAAAGATCATATCCATGTTATTGATGTGACTGTTATTGAGCATCAAATTACATTAATATTTACATTATTTATTCATGTTATTGATGTGACTAATATTTACATCTAAATCTTTTTAGGAGCCTCACCATAGTATTATCCTAAAGAAGCTTACATTAATGATGAATAGGTTCTTGTGGTAAATCATCCCTTGCTAAAAGGATTTGGAATTGTTACTTGTGAATCATCCCAATTGTGATGGAACAATAGGACGATACAAAATGACCACTACAAGCACCTCAATATTTTTATAGGTCTTGCTCTCTTACAAGTTATTTTTGTATGGACCAATCCAATCGGTCTACCAAAAATAAAAAATAAACTAGTCCAGTAATTAAGTCAAATAAATCATAAAACCAATAAAATCAATTAAAAAATTCACAATGAGTTTGTGAAAAATGCTTAATACAACATTGTTTTGATTTTTTTTTCTTAAAAGAAATGAAAGATCAAGATGTTTTTCATTTTTTTTGTTCAAAAGTAGAAGTTGAACTCTAGTATAAGATGATTTATAATAATTCATGCATATTTCTCAACCAACTAAACTAAGTCTCATTGACAAGGGTAGAACTAGAAAAACGTTTTAGGAGAAACAAGATCTAAAGCTAAAATTACTATTTTTTATATAAATTAATGTATACATCAAATTAAAGTAATTTAAAATGTGACAATAAAAAGTAATTTAAAACCTAATGCATAAACGATAAAACATATTTAAAAGCAACTAATGTAATTAAAACTATATCAAAAAATTTAATGTAATTAAAAGCAATTAACATAATTACTAAAATTATATATAGCATATGAAATATTAAATAGTATCGCTATGATTAATATAAAAAATAAAATAATTTATATAGATTTTAACATATATTTAAAGCAAACGTAAAATGAAATAATTACAGATACGATTAATATGAATAATTATATTAATTAAAATATATTTTATCTACCTAATATACAAAGTTATTATTATTATAAAAGAACCTATAAAATAAAATAAAAGTAAAATTCAATAATGCAATATTTGAAATCATAATTTAAGTGTTGATTAGATAACATTTAATACTTTAAAAAATAAAATTAACACAACTCACAATAACAATTCTAGTAGGAGTAAAAACATATTATCAATGTAAAAGACAGGCAATATTAGGATTTGGGGTGACGGGTGGGGGCAAAATATATGACTTTAAGTTAGATGTTAAGTAGTTTTTGTTTATTGAACGGGGTTGGTTACCCTAGTGGCAGTCAACCTAGTTCCTCCCTTGTCGATTAGTATTTTGTTTTTTATTCTAGTTGTAAATAATTTTTATTAATGGATATTATTGTGTATTGCTGATATATTTGATTTAGATTTTTGTGTGTATTTTGAAAATTGAGAACTTATAATTGATGTTTCATATTAGTTTTTAGTATTATAAAATTATAATATTATGTTTCTTTAATATTTAATTATTATTTTATTAATATTAATTTAATCAAATTCAATCATGATTGAACTATCAAGCACTTTGATCAGTTAAATGTTTGGTATAGTTTTAAAAAAAAATATTGTTCATATGGAAGACAAGGGGTACAATATATCCTTTAACCCTAAAGAATACTACCCTTAAATGGTTCAAATCTTTTTTGCTTGGGTCCATTAACACTTGGACAAAATTGAGGAGGTGATTCACTGCCCATTTTTCTACAAGCAGGATCGAACCAAAGTTTTAGGTGAGTATGATGGCAATACATCAAAGAGATGCAAGTTCAAGTCCTTTTAAGGATGTACTATTATTGGAATCTCCTTTTTATAACACATTGCTTGCCAAGAGAAGGGTAAATTGTGGATGAAATTCTCATTTGTTATGAAAAAATTTGTTCATTTAGAATATAGGTTGAAAACCCTCAAAATACAACAATAGAAACTACTAAGGTTGTTATAATAACCAAGGCCCAAAATAAAATAAAATTTGTTGTAGCCTGTCTGTAATCCACCACAAATAGTGCTAGATCCGACGCCAATAGCGCTAGAGTTGGTGCCATTAGCGCCAGAGTGCACCAGAAGGCCATTTCTCTCTGGAATCTGGCGCGGTTAGCGCGTGGACAAGAACTGGGCCACTATAAAAGGCCATTTCACACGTTTTCTAGCCAAAACTCGCCCTCTCTTCTTCCCTTCTTCATTTTCCACCATTGTTGAGCTTGGGAAGCTCTATAACCACTTAACCATTGACCAAAACACTTCACTTCCAACATGAAAGTTGAAGGGAACTACTCAATGAGCTAGATTCCAACATCACTTTTCTCTGAAAACCATCAAACAGAGAGATCACGTTCTCTAGGGAACTTTACAAAACTTCGATTTTGAGGGGAAAGAAGGCGTGTTAAGGACATTCAAGCTTGGAGAAGTTGTCCTCTAGCCTTCCTTTAGAGCATTGTGGCTCACTACTTTTTGTATTTGATGTATTTTTGTACCCCTATGAGGGAAGATGTGCGTGCACATATATTTTGGATCCTGTATCGATTGTGATGTACAGACGTTGTATATTTTGTACCCTCTTGCGAGGATATGATCTGAAGATCATGGAACATCATGTCTATTCTTTTGTATAGCCATTGTGATTATTTTGATGATGTATATATAGATGCATGTGGCTTATGATTCTCCTGTTATATCTGTATGGACATTTTGTCTTTACCTGTCATTCTTTATGTTATCTGGATCGTAGAGGCTTGTTGTGGTGTCTTGGCATTCGTATATGTAATTGTGGGTACGTACCATACATAATGAATCAGGAATATGGTTTTTGAAAGGAAATGACGATGACATCATGTTTTTCTTTTTAACGCTTCCGTTGGTTTTAATTTAGTGATTTTAAATTAATTACTGCGTTAATCTGATTAAGTAACTGTTAATACACTGGATACATACGAGGGTGTTACAGTTGTTGTAGTAGTTTAAGATGAGATCAATATCTCGCTGTCATAATAGGAATTTGAGATTTGGAAAACATCGAAGAAACATTTTCCATCTCTCCCCTTCCTTAACAAGATCATATAGGCAATAAGAAAATCAAATGGTGGTTGACTATAACAGTTGTCATAACTGCCATAAGGTCTAAAGATTGACTTCTTAATGAAAATAAATGCCACATGTCCCACTAACTAATGTATTACAATTCAGGCAACGATAAATAGGCATGGTTGCAACCAAGGAGGGGCAAAATAGGGCTTAAGTATGGATTTATGTGTTTCAAGGAGGTGGAAAATTATGTAGCATTAGAGAAAAAACTGAACAATATCCTTGTGGGTAATATGAAGATGATGGTGAATTTGCGTAAGTTTGAAAAACAAAAGAAATGGGAGGTCAACATAGTTATAGAGGAGGTTGAGTATTGGATGAGCAAGTTATTCGAATTTGTTGGGGAGTGGACTATAGAGGTTTGCTCCAATAATAAACTGGTCTGGATCAGGATCAAGGATCTATCATTCAACCTGTGGAACAAAAAATGTTTTGAAGTCATCACAACTTCAATCAGGGATTTAGTGTTGGTGGATGAGGATACAACTAATTGGTCAAGACTGGAGTATACTAAGGTGCTCGTTGGAACCTTTAGACTAGGTGAATTCAGGAAGTCAAAAGGGTGAAAATCAATGGAAGGGCTATGGTGATTAAAGCTATGGAGGAAGCTTCATTCATTGCATAAGGTAGAGTTATGACTAGTGGGTGTAGGTATGAAGACTCAAATCTAGAATCTTCCGTTAAGGTGCTTCATATGGGAGAAGGGTCTAGTGTAGTAGAGTGTTCGGACGACGAACGTCTGTGGGAAAGGTGTGAGTTTGAAGACAACAATTCAACTCTGGCGACAGTAGTCGGTCCTCCACAGCAATGTGTTCCATTTTCAAAATTGTTGATGTGGACGTGGTAGGTTAGCTACTTACGCATATGAAAGAAAGAGGTCTGTGGGGTAGGTGCGACAATTTTGGCGGGGGCAAACAAATAACAGGGTTCAATGTTGCATCAAAATGGAAAGAAAGAAAAATATGAAGGAGGAGTTCACAAGACAAAGGTTGAAGATTGGAAAAAAGGAAAATGTGTGAAGTTGGACATTGACCAAAAGGATATAGATGAGCAAAGACACAATGGTGACATTGCCTCAGGAAATGATAACATAAACGACAAGGGAGAAAAAGAAACACGTAAGGATAAAAGCCACAAAAAAGAAGAAGGATGGAGGCAAGAATGGTCAATGAAAGCAACTAAAGGAACCATTTATGTTTAAATGGGGTAAGTTCAATTTGGACCACGACAACTAGCCCAAATACAATTATAAAGGGAAAGAAATAAGTGACAAAGCTGGTAGTAGAGATGGTTTCAACAAATTGGGTTATCGACCAAGGCCAGAGAATGAAGTGGTGGAAAAAGGAAAAGGCTTAGCTAATGCAGCAACTCGTCCATATGATAAGGAAATCCAACATTTTAACAATGGAAACATGGATGACAAGACCAATACTGATAATATGATGAGGAAGAATGCTAAAGACGCTATGGGGGAGACAAATAATAAGAAATGTGACATTACCATGAGAAATGTAACATGTGGTAGTAAGGAAGGCATGAAATGCTCTAATGGAAGGAAGGAAAGTTGTCCTAGGGTCAGTATAAGGTGCGATTAAATGTTCAAGTGACTATGTAATTAAGGAGGATGAGGTTGAATCAAGGACCATTTGGAATATAGCTGAAGATATGGAGGTTGTGTGTAATGGGGAGAAAGTGGATATTAAAGGGAAAGTACTGAAATTAGAAAAAAAAGGATAAATCTCAAATTGTAAAAGGTAGTTGCAAAGTGATGGAGGAGGGACATGTTGAGAGTATTTTATGAAGATCATGAGCCACAATGTCAAGGGGTTGGGTGGGAAGATCAAGTGGAGGGTGATAAGAGCTTGAATAATAAAATAGGAGGTGGAATTTGTTTGTTTGCAAGAGACCAAGATGGAAACAATACCTAGGAAAAGTATTTCAACTTTATTTGCGGATGGTGACTCTGAATGGAGGGAATCTCCAGCAATCAATATGTTTGGGTCTTGATGTGCACTTGGAATAGGGAAAGGTCAACAACACTTACATTGGGAAAGGCTACGTAGGAGTACAAGGAATGTGGAAAGAAGGTAATGTTTCTTGCTTTATCCTTAATATTTATGCACATTGTGATTTGGAGGAAATAGATGAATTATGGGACGAGGTTAAAGCTTTAAAAATTCTTGTGAAGGAAGAAAATTGGCACTTAATGGGTGACTTTAATTTAGTGAGATCTATGGAGGAAAAGAGAGATAGTAATAACTTACTCGTTGGGGAGAGAGACATAGGTGATTTCAATCAATTTATTGATGACATGAAAATGGAAGATATCCCTTTTGTTGACAAGAAATCTACTTGGTATAGATCAAGTAATCATTCCAAGAGTAGGCTTGATATAGATTTTGTATGTCAAAGGGGTGGTTACATAGGTGGTCAGGTAGCACTCAATGTGTGTTGAGTACAAGCTTCTTGGATCATTGCCCTATTGTATTGAAGAATAATTGTATTGATTGGGGACCTGAGCCATTTAAGGTTTTCAATTATTGGTTCCTAGAGAAAAGGTCCATGGGGAAAGTGGAAAGCTTGTGGAAATCATATGATGTAAGATATGGAATGTGGAGAGCTTTGAGAATCTTGAAAAACAATGCAAGGAGTTGATTGCTAAAGTTAATTTCTTGGAGGAAAGAGATGAAGTGGTGGGGTTGACAGATGAAGAATTAGAAAGAAGAAGGTTTTGCTTAGGGGAATATTGGAAGTTTACTAGAATGAATCCTTGTTGCAGCAAAAGTCAAGAACTAAGTGGATTAAGTAGGGAGATGGGAACAAATTTTTTTCCCATAATGTTATTAATTGGAAGAGGAAAGAAAATGGCATTAAAGGTCTTAAACTTGAAGGGGGATGAGTAGAAGAACCTTTGTTGGTACAGAGAAGTATTCTTGATTTCTTTGATAAATTAAAAAATTTCAAGAGGAAACCTTTGATAGACCAAAGTTTGATGGGGTGGCTTCTAACAAACTCTGGGGAGGAAAGGGGGGAGGATAATGCATTGCTTTTTGAGTGTTTTAGTGAGATGGAAATAAAAGAAGTGGTATGCGAATATAAAAGCTCGAGACCCGATGGGATCAACTTCAACTTCATCAAGAAATGTTGGGCTATGTTGAAGATGGATTTTATAAATCTGATGTAAGAGTTTTGCAAAAATAGTGTAATTCCACGAAGAGAAAATCCTTTATTTATCACTCTCATCCCAAAAAAGGATGATCCACAAGGCATTAATGACTTTAGGCCTATATCCTTAATTCAGTGCTTGTATAAAATTTTGTTTAAGGTTTTTGCAAGAAGAATGAGAGTGGTTCTCCCTAAAATTATTGACAAGAAGCAAAATGTCTTTGTGGGAGGGCGAAAATGTTAGATAGTGTACTCATGGCAAATGAGGTGGTTGATGATGCTATAAGAAGGAAGAAATCATGCCTTGTGTTTAAAGTTGACTTTGAGAAGGCATATGATTATGTTTGTTGGGATTTCTTGTTTTATATGATGGGAAGAACGATGTTAAATCATAAGTGGATTACATGAACTAAAGCTTGTTTGGAGATGACGTCTATTTTTATTCTTGTAAATGAAAGTCCTACCGAGGAGTTCATACCTAGGAGGGGTTTGAGACAAGGAGACCTTATTTCCCCTTTCTTATTCCTTATTGTATCAAAAGAACGAGTGGCCTCATGAGAGAGGCCTTACTTTGTGGGAGGTAATCAGGTTATAAAGTGAGGGGAAAATAGGTGGAAGTTTCACTCCGACAATTTGCAAATGATACGTTGTTATTTGCAGAGGATTCTACACAAAATGTCTTATGCATTAAGGCGATCATGATAAGCTTTGAGATGGTGTCGGGTCTAAAGGTCAACTTTCACAAGACTTTCTTGGGATAAGATCCATAGGTATGCCCACTTGCTAAATTGTTCCTTATGTCTTTGCCTTTTGTGTTTGGGATCCCAATTGGGACCAATCCAAGGAGGGAGGGTGTGTGGAAAATAGTGGTGGAAAAATGTAGGAATAGATCGAGTAAATGGAAACAAAAAACACTTTATTGGGGAGGGAGGGTCACTTTGATAAAATCGGTCCTTTCTTCTCTTCCTCTTTTATTTTTATATTTTTTCAGAATTCCAATGGGTGTGACTAATAAAATTTCTAAACTTCAACGGGACTTTTTGTGGGGAGGCGAGGAGGGAAAAAGGAAAATTGCATGGGTAAATTGGAAAGATGTTTGTAAGCCAAGGGAGAATGGAGGATTGGGAATAAAAAAGCATTGGTCTTTTTGATATTTATGTGTTAGCGAAATAAAGGTAGAGGATGATAAGTGAGAGGGAGTCTTTATGGTTCCTAGTCCCCAATTGTATATATAGAGACTCGATTGATACACCATGCAAGAGAGTATCAAATTTGGATTTTATATGGTGGAGGGACTTGGTGATGGTGTGTGGGAAAAGGAGAGAGGGTTCATGGTTTGCTAAAAACATCACTTGGAAGGTAGGAGATGATAGATACCCAAGATTCTGGCGTAATATATGGATTGGTAATGATAGTTTAGCTTCTAAATATAAGAGGGTTTTTTTCTTAATTCTTGTCAAGAAGATGCTTTGTTGGGCGATGTTGGGTGGTGGGAAGGTGGCGTTTAGAGGTGGACATTTGAATGGAGAAGGCAATGGTTCAATTGGGAGTTGCTTATGGTGGAGTCATTATTGAAGGAGTTGGAGAGAATTTATTTGGTGCATAATATGGTTGATAGAGTGGTATGGAAAAATGATTCAACAAGCTTGTTTACGGTTAAAAGTGCATATGAGTATGTATTTTCTTGCCTTGATCCTTTCGAAAATCCTTTCCATAGTTATCTATGGAAACTTTTCATCCCTAAGAGTGTAGTGGTCTTTATTTGGAGACTTTCAGTTAATAGATTACCAACCTTGGATAATCTTATGGCACGAGGAGTTGTCTTGCAATAGGTGAGACATTGGAACATTTGTTTTTTACTTGTAAATGCTCAACAAAAGTCTAGAACAAATGTTATTCCTGGATGAGTATGGTTTATGCACAACACAAGGAAGTCATAAAACACTTTTAGCTTCATCTTGTAGCTGGATTGGATCTTAAAAAATAATGTGGAAATTAGTTTAGTGTGCCACTGTGTGGACGTTGTGGTGTCACAAGAACAAGGCTATATTCTTGCAACAAAGTTTTGATTTGGATTCTATAATGAAAGCTATAAAATACAAGACCTAGGCATGGTTGAAAGCTAAAATGTCGGAGTTCCAGTTCTCTTTCTTTTAGCGGCACCCTAATCTCTTAACATGTCTGCAAGGTCTTCAAATCTTATTAGTAACATTTCTTTACTTGATGTTGGAGGACACTAACTGAGAGGCAATGACTATGAACGTGGACGACATGCACAAAAAGAATCGAGCTTGAAGTCAGTTATCTCACGCAATAACATGTGTAATTACATTTCATTGGGAACATTTATGAACGATAACCAATTAGCTACTTGACTAAAGCGGTTTACATATTACCTGCATTTATTTCCTGTTTAGAACTCATGTGATTGGTGGGACTTGTCAGGATGTAATCTTTGGGTTGGTTGCCTATATCTCTATTCGTGGAGGATATTACACACCTTGGTAATTTAAACTAACATAGGTAATAACCATCAAAGGAGAATATTATGGTATAAGGCATATGTACTAGTTGGTGACTTTGATCACATTTTGTAATGGGTATGCCTTATACCCTTTGCCTAATCAATATATATATATATATATATATATAATTATTTTTTGCTGAAAAAAGTCTAATAGTGAATGAGACCTAAAACAAACTTTGAGAGAGACTTTTTTTACTTTAAATAAATGAGAGAATTATATGTTCAACCTTTTTCCCTATATATGTGGCCTTTTTGCTTTGTAAAAGTTAATAGTAAATATATATATTTTTGTTGGTGAGCTAAAAACTTGTATTTTAGTGGTTTTACCCTTAGGTCGACCTTGAATACTTACATAAAGAGCATGGAAAGTTGTGAACAACTGTTACCAACTAGGCTTATGGCCTAATATGCATAACACGATACCTCAACTCAAAAGGCATAACTAATCCATTACTAGGGATGGAAATGTAGGTTGGCCTAACCTGTTTAGGCTCGCCTGGACTTCTGTTCGTTAAAAATGGGTTGACCGTTATAGGTAGGATGAGTTAGCCCCTAGGTTTGTCTCTCTTATGGGTGGACTAGCGAGCTGACTCGTCATATTTAAAAAAAATGAATTTAAATTATATCAAATTACTAGATTACATTTAAAAAAAATAATTTTTAAATCATAAATTTAAAAAGAAAAGAAAAGTGAATGCATATTTTAACAAATGGCCACATATCTTGACAAATGCAATAGTAAGATGCAAAATTTAAAAGAGAATGAGAAGTGACTAAACGAATAAAGTGAATATATCAAATAAGGTATAATTTCAAACTTAACGTTGATATTAACCTGAAGAGTAAATAAGGTTTAATATTAATATAGTTCTAATACAATGACTTGAATATAATATGATTGTGCTCATGCAAGTTCATTGTACAAAAGCAATGTGCTCTATGACTTGATTACAACATTAGATGAGTAAAAACTTTTATATATGACGGTAGAATTTATAAAAAAATTATGATTCTCATGTTTGTAAATTGAATGACTACATTGTTCATAAAAAAATAAACATTATTAATTTTAAAACTTATTATAAAACAACATAAGGTGTATATAATTGACAAAATATTTTAGTTATTTTACCATATAAATTAGAACATAATTAGTTGCTAATTTTAAGTTAACAATCCATTTAACAACTAAATATAATAGCAATAGAGACAAAGAGTATAATATGTACATATATTTTCCTTTTTAAAAGAAAAAATATAGGCAGACTGATGGGTCAAAGCGAGCTGGTGGACTGAAGTTTCCACCCCGTCTTATCGAATTTATGGTGGATTAACGAGTCAGTCCACCTATCCCGCTCCACATTATCATCCCTATTCCATTACATCAAATGTTTGCCAAAATTAGTCATGAACATGAACAAGATTTCATAATACATTTAAGTACAAGAAAATGTATCTTAGACCCAGAGTAAAGTAACTTGTTCAAATAGGCTAGTATTATCCTTTAGGGGCTTTTCACCTCATGTTATCTCATACTCCTATAAATACAACTAATGTCATCAATGTTAGATACAAATACATTACACAATACCATGAGAAACTCACCACTAAGTTGAGTAATATAGTATTTTTTTTTCATAAGTATTTCATCCTTATTCATAACATCTCAACGGCATAGAACTGGGAAACCACCAACCATAAACATTATATTTTTTGATAAACTAAATACACATTTTAATCAATATTTTATCAAAGCTTAGTCAAGTCAAACCTTCTAGACTTCAAATAAAACAATTATGGTTATAATTTACTATTTTATTAACTTAAATTCAATTAGCTGTTATTTTATATTAGTTTGATTCATTAATAAAACAATTTTAATATATAATTAAAAATCTGAATATAAAAATATTTATTCCACACATCCGTAGGAATTTAAATGCTTATTGAATAATTAAATCATAAACACAAAGACTTTAGTAAATAATATATGCAATAATATTATAATGAAATTTATATTGCCGTTTAATCAAAATTATTATATAATAGATTTAGTAATTTTTATAAATAATACTTAAAATTATATTTATTAAAATTTCAAATAAATGAAGTACTGTCATAGTAACAAAATTAAACTCTTTTTTTCTCATTTATTCCGTATTTCAATTTTATAAAAGTCTTCCAAAAAAAGGTACAATAGAAAAAGAAGAAATAAAGATGTGCGAGTGTGTCGGCGAGATTTCGAAAAGGCAAGGAAAATTCGCACGGCTTGTGGCTTACCCACACAGAGAAAAGCGTTGCAAAAAAAGCACTTTTAGCAGTGTCAGTCAAAGTCGTTTAAATACCGCATCAACATGGTCCGTGATCTTATCACTACTTCTATACGCATTTTCCTCAGCGACACGTGCTTATTAATCAATTTTATTTTTAAATAATTCGAAAAAATCTCTTCCAAATTTATCGTGCCTGTGAACTTCCCCAATAAACCTGCTTATCAACTTCCTCGGTCAACCACTTGCTTCATGGTTTGAAAGGAAAGTCTACTTTGCTTCAACCAATCATTCAAGAACACGTGTACCCAACAAATTCTACTTTCACACTGCTCTGGCACACTTACCAGTTACCTTGTATACACGTTTAAAAGTATTAGTACGTATTTTTGTAGATAATTGTTTTATCACTAAAGTAAAAATCCAATGAGATAAAGTGGAAATGTTTGGATGGAAGGGAAAAAATAATAATAAAGATGTATATTATCATTTGATTGAAGGGAAAAAGAAATAAAAAGATATAAAAAGTTGACTTTCAAAGATATTTTTTTTTTCATTTTTAATTCAATTTTTAAAATTTTCTCCTCTCTCATTTTCTTTTCGTCAATCCAAAGAGAGAGTTAAAGTGTGTTTGATAGAACTAGAAAAGTAAAATAAAATAAATTTGTGAAAAATATTTAAATTAAAATAGTATATTAAAAGTGTAGGACTCACTTTAATTTTGGAAAATTTCTTTTCATTTCTACTTCTATCAAAAACACCATTAAAAATATTTTGACTTTCAAAATTGAGTCTTAGTCGCATTAAATTATTTTTAGAATAAATAGTCAAATTAGTGTGATTTGATGACAAGTTAATCCTTAAAAGATAAAAAAATATTTAGTTTTTAAATATGTAAGAAATGCAAAAAGATTAATTTTACAGTTAAATTTGTGAGATTATTTTATTATTAATTTATAATGATGAAAGACCATTTAATAATAAGTTAATTTTTTTAGACTAATTTAATATAAAGTTGTAAAATTTAAGACTAATTTGTTATTAAAGCATATGAAAAATTAATTTATTACACTTTTTATACATTCAGATATTAAATTAAAATTTTTCATCTTTTAAAATTCAATTTGTTTGTACATCAATGTTTCATAAATTAATTTGACTATTTATCCTTAATTTTATTTAGTACATGGACCGTTGGAAACTCGTTCAATGGAGAAAATAAACATTCTTAGATATGAACGCATAAGTAACTTCCTTGTTACTTTTGAGAACACGGTCGATTTGTTCAACGAAACGATTTCACATTCAACGAAATGGTTTCATGCACACTGCCCAGAGTAAAAATAATTTAATAGATTGATTAAAGACAAATGATTTATTTCATATTATGCAAAATAGCAAGTCAAAATCACATTGAAAAAAAATAAGACAGGTCCGAATGTCAAATTTCAGATAAAACCTAATAAATGCATGTGTATTTGAAAAATAGAAAACACAAAAGATGCAATGAATTTGTATGACTTATTAAATTAGTCTATGCCAAATATAGAATTAATCAAATTTGATAAGATATATTTTTAAGATTCTTGAACGTGCATGTGCTTAACTATATTAGTTTTCACATCACGAATCCTTAAGACTAGTTTTTCTTTTTTGTAGATTTTTTTTGGTAGTGCCCTTAAAAGACTAGTTTGCGTGACTGTCACATGGAATACACGTTAGTGAATTAATTTGACAATTAAATACATATACTATATTTTTAAAATCAAAGTCACGGTCATAATTTCCATATTTAAAAGACTGACACGCTATTCTTTCATAGAAATAATTTAATTTCTTTTGAGAAATAAGAAACAATTTAATTATTCCCTATAAAATTAATTTTTTGTCAGAGCCCTATTAAATTATTAACTATTTAATACCATCTGAACATGATTTAATATTTTTTATTTACATGACCAAAAAGTATATAAATTTTTCTTCCATGTTAATACAAATGACTTTCAATATTTTTTTATAAAAATTAAAAAATAACATCATTAGCAAAACACTTTTTTTAAATATCTTTATTAATTGTTAATTATTAAAAATGTAATGCACAAAATACCTACAAATCATCACATTAATTATTTATATGAGAACAAAGTTAGAATACAAAATTTATTATTTATAAAAAAAAACTCATAAAACCTGACTTAATATGAATGTTTTATTTGAATAGATAAAATATCATTCTATAATGTAAAAAGAAGAAGAAAAAAAACACTATATCTATCATTATAACTATTTATAAATAAAAAGATTACTAATCAAATAAATAAAAATAAAGGGATAATATTAACTTTTTTGATATTGTCCTTTACTTTCAAAAACTCATCTACCTTAAGATCAAAATTTTATTCATTAATAAATAGAGCATCAATTGCAACTAGATTTAGAGGGAAATTATGAGCATTACGTTCATATATTACTTCCATACCAAGGTTAGCTCCGTTAATAATATCAACTTAGGTATTAATTACACGACCTTGATTATCAACTACGGATTGGTTGAAATTGAAACCATTTAAGTTGAAAGCCATAGTGCGATGAATCCGTCAATCTTTGTAATAAATATCTTAAAAACTACCTAAATAATAATTATAAAACTCTTTTTATACCAATGTTATATATATATTAAATAATTTTATTTTGAGAAAAATTAATATATACATTGATGATATAAAACTTTTATAATGTCATATAATTATAAATTATATAATCAAACTATTGACTTTCATACATAAAAGTTACATATATTATTTTTTATTAGTTGAAATTGTAAAAACTTTTCCCCAATGAATTAAACTCTTATTTTGTACAATATTAAAAAGAAAGAAAGAAATAAAACAAAACAGAATAATAGCATACCAAAAACATATTTTATACTACTTTTGTGCCTAAATATAAACAACAAAAAGTAATATTTTTGACTTAAATATAAATTTTTTTAACTACTTTAATTCCATTTAATGATATCATTTTA
>PYAF01006039.1:72527-89283 GCA_007407185.1 Glycine tomentella | reverse complement strand
TTAAGATGTGATTAATAGAATTAAATGACATTAATTAACTTTTCTAATAACGTTAATTATTTTTACTTATATTTAAGTTTAATTGTAATTTCTTTGATATCGAATATAAGTGATAAAAATTTATTATTTTTTTTGGTTTCAAATACAAATAAATTTTAATTATTTTTACTTATAAAATTATCTTTAAAATATGATTTATTTATTAAGATCAAAAACTTATTTTTATGCTTGACATCAAAATCCAGCAAATGATAGTTTATAAAAAATATATGTTTTTAATTAAAATGATATAATTTAAAGAAATTAACTAATTTTTTAATAATTATGAGGTATGTCCTTTTCTGCCTATAATGAAGACAAGAGAGGGCAAAAAAAAAAAAAATCCTCTCCTTGATCCTTTTTTTTCAACTTTTTTCTAACCAAACCAAACTTTAATTAACTAATTAATTATACAATTTTTCTAATCTATGTAACCTTGCCCAGGCTAATCTTCATTAACGGTCCACTTTCAACAAACTTTAATGCAAAGAGAGATAATTACTTTTTTTTACAAAGACTATACAATTAATTAACTAATTAAATTGATTAAAAATGAGTCATTAACAAGCTTAACCTTTGCACAGGTTTTCAAATCCAGCTATCTGCTCTCCACACGCTCTCACTTCCATTATATATCTCTCTCTCGACTCTTCAACTCCCCAATCCATTACTACTAGTGGCTTCTTCATTCCATTTCCTCTTTCTCTTTCCATTGTTCTTCTTTTTCAGTCCCTCCACCAATGGCATTCCATGATCTACCCTTCACACCCACGACCACCATTTCCCTCTTCATCATTCTCTTTTCTCTATTTTCCACCCCTTCCCATTCTGCCCTCACTTGTGCTTCCCAGAAGCTCAACCGCACCTACGCCAACTGCACCAACCTCCCCACCCTCGGCGCCACCCTCCACTTCACCTTCAACGCCACCAACCGCAGCCTCTCCGTCGCCTTCTCCGCCTCTCCTCCCTCCCCCTCCGGCTGGGTCGCCTGGGGCCTCAACCTCGCAGGCGGCGGCATGGCCGGGGCCCAAGCCCTCCTCGCCCTCCCTCCCTCCTCCGGCTCCGCCGTCACTCTCCGCCGCTACAACCTCACCTCCTACAAGAGGATCGACGTTGTCAAGGCCTTCACCTTCGACTCGTGGGACCTCTCCGCCGAAGAGACCAACGGCGCCATAACGATCTACGGCGCGGTCAAGATCCCCGATTCGGCGGAGAACGTCAGCCACGTGTGGCAGGTGGGTCCCGTAGCGGCGGGCGAGCCCGCGATCCACGGCTTCAAGGATGACAACCTTCACGCCAAGGCCGCTCTCCCCGTTGCGCTTGCGGGGACCACCGGATCGTCGGCAGCCAGTGGCGAAAACGCGACCACACCGGCGAGTGGGGACAAGAAGAACGGTGCTGCTGCCGGGGAGAGGCTTGGGGTGGGGTTTTACTTTTGGTTGGCTTTCGCATCGATGGTTGGTGTTATCGCTCTTTGATGTGATTTTTTTTACCTTTTACCCCTGGAGCAGGGTCATTCAATAATTTTTACTGTACTGGGACATTTGCATTTTTGTTAAATATTTATTGTAATGTAGTTTCGTTTATTTTTCTGTGCGCGTTGTTCTGGGGATTTTATTTGGTCCCCAGGGTAGATCCGTTGATGGGTAGTGTCTGTTCGGTTAGAAATTCTGTTTTTAGAATGATCGTGTAGTTATTGGAATCAGATTTTTCGTTTTATGGGATAATTGTAGTTGTTGGATTTTCGAGATGTTGATATGATGATAACATTGCAATTTCTGTTTATCTTATGTGAAAGTAATTTTACAATTTTTATATAAAAGAAACTAAATTACATTGATGTTTTTAAGGTTTTGGATAAGATGTGATTGGTTGAGGAAGAGAAGAGAAAAAAAAAATATGTATCACATATGTAGGTTTTACAATATTTATATTTTATTTTAATTTAAAAATTAGTTATCTATTTTCATATTCTTTATGCCTTCTATCTAATATAACATATATTTTTACACTTTATTTTAATTTATAATTTTTATCTTTTTGTTTTTTTTCATTTCTTTTCTCTGACTAACCTTTAGTGAGACCATATTAGATTTTTTTTGTTATTTTTAAGGTTTATAACAATTTTTTATATTTGTAAATAATCAAGAGAGTTAAGGTAATATATAAAAAATGTTAATGTAATAATTCTTTTAACTAAATCAAAGAATTAGTGTAAGAATAGGATAAAAAAATCCCGAAAAATTGTTGTAGTTTAATCTCACGAAACCTCATGATTGTCGCCATCGGATTTATTTGCTCTATACAAAATGATAATTACAAGTGTCAAAAGGTTGGTTAAATGTTACTTCTCTATCTACTTATTTGATAAGGCTGTTTGAATGTGCATTTTCTAACGATTAATGTTATCCTCAAGCTAATTATAGCAATAATATTTTTCTGTCTTTATGTAAATTTAAATTTATGATAAATTACATTCAAATCTTTTATCTTTTTTATATAGCCGATATCTATCTTTTTTTGCATCTTACAAATTGTTGAACTCATTACACATATTTTGTACCTCCTAAATATAGTTTAATAATTTAACAAAAAGTAGATACGTATGAATCACATGACTTTTAATGAAAATTTATATCTAAAATATATTCATCTCTTACTCAAAATTATATCTTGTATTTTATAAATCCTCATCTTTTTCAACAACCTTTTTTCACTTATCACAACCATCTTCTCTCTCCTACAATAGTATTATTTCTTCCTCTTCATAGTTGTCCGTGTCCATCAACATAGCGATCGAACACAACCACCATCGTAGCTACTACCATCACTGTAGTCGTCGTCGTGTCGTCTTACCGCCATATCCACCTCCATCACCTTCTCGTCTCCCAACGTAGTTTTGACCACCATCATTGGTAGGTCTAATTCCCTGGATACTGATGTCGTCAACCCTAGTGGCATCAACAGTCTTGCGCATCTATCAGGTTTAAGGGAAGGAAATCATGTGTAATTTGAAAAAAAATATAAGGGATGTAAATGTAATTCATTCTAACTGGCAATTTCGTCTGCTCATATTTTAATTGATGTAAATAAGTTAATAAGTTACCAGAATGAGATATAAGTAATGTATAAAAAAGAAAAAAATATCGAGTACAATTAAAAAAAAAACACACACAAAAATGCGAATATAACATACTCTTAAATTTAAATTAAATACACTGGTAGAAGCCATAGATCCTCCTCGTGGGAGTTTGAAAAACGACTGCACCCTGTGCATATCTTAATTTCATATTAATGTTTTGTGTTTGTTTTTCTCTTTTATATAATAAAAAAATATTTAATATTAAATTAAAAGAATGACTTATATCTCATGCATTATTTCTTTAAAATTGTACAGGATTTTTATTTAAAAATCAGAGCAGGCTTAGTTAGTGACATAAATTCTCTTTATAAGTATCGAAGTTCATTATAATCTTTAAGACTTGGGTATCTGTATACTAATGATGGTGATATTAGAGTTTGAACTTTATTCCCCCCCAAAAAACTGTATTTTGAAATGCAATATCTCTTCTATTTTAAAGAACTAAAAGTTTGAGATAGTGATTTTAGAGTCTCAACTTCGTACCATCTCTTCTATTTATTGAATTGGGACTTGGACATAGTGATATTTTAGAGTTTCAAGTTTCTACTAAATTGTCTCTTTTATTTTAATGAACTTGGACATGGAGGTCCAATTTAACCAAAAAAAGGGAAATTACTTTGGTAACCCGATAACATCGGCTACCGAATAACTGTGGCTACTCCATAAACAAATTAGCATATATGTGAGGACCAATTGGGTGAGGAGTTTTATGCTATGTCTAGAGAAAGGAAAAAAAATAAAAAGAAAAAAAAATACGGATAATGATATAATTTTTTTTAATTAAGAAAAAATTGATAAAAAAAGAAAAGAAAAATTGATTTAAAGAATAAAAATTTAAATTTTTCTTTTCTTTCATTTTCCCTTCAATTCAAATTTTATATTTTTTCTTTCCTTTCCGGTCTCTTTCTCTTATTTTCCAAACATAGGCTTATGTTCATTGAATTATTGGTGCGTCACTTTTCTACCTTTATACTACTACTATCCGTTGCTGCAAGTGGGTTGTAAGTTGTAGTAACTTCCAAGTTTTTTATGTATGTATCTCGTTTTCTGTATCTTATTCATTATGTAATTACTCTTTAAGATTAAAGTCAACTCCAATTTGAAATTTTTTTCTTTGTTCGAGGTGATATAATTGAGCATAATTGTGCGTGTTTGAAACGCAGCAGAATCGATTCCAGCAGCAAAAATCAAAATCATGGTGGATAATTGAAAAAATAGAAGCAACAAAAAGTTACTTCATTGTCACAGTTAAAAATCAGTTTGGAAGTGAATTCAAGATTTTCTCTTATTTGTGAAACCACACTAGTTCTATTTTAAGGCCTCATCACAAATTATGTCACAAATTCTTTATAAACTAATAATGGTTGTAGTAGAATGCTAGATTAGAATGAAACTGAAAGAAATGAAGAAAAATAAAAAAAAATAGGAACCATTATGAATGGGGAGTGTTTATTGTTATTTTGTTAGTGAACAAGTCCCGTATTAATTCATTAAGAAAGAAGTCCCGTATTAATTAAAACCCACAAATAAATTTTAATACTAGTACTTTTTATTTAATTAAATTTTATTAAAAAATTATAATTTTGATTGATAAAAAAAGAAATAACAAAAATTAATTAAATAAAAATAGTACTAATAATCAATCATATCGGAGTGGTTAATAAGGACTCCCTCCTATGTGAATGGTACCAAGATGAAATTAGGTAGTTTTTTATGTGTCGCGTTGGACAGAACAAAGACTCAAAACACGAAGGGGACAAGGGCATGAATAATTATGTTGTTTAATGAAATGTTGTTTCGTCCTTAATTAGTGAGTTCACATGCAATGCAAAGGAAAATATGGCTTATGGCATGAGTGGCAACATCAACGTCAGGCCGTCGGCCATTGAATCTCAAACATCAAAAGTCAATATCAAATTTCACTCTCTCTCTCTCTCTCTCTCTCTCTCTTGTTTTACTTTTTTTCTTTTCTTAGCATAATTTAAAGTTGGCTTACATCATGCAGACATGCACTTTGCAAAAGCAGCGAAGTCTTGTAGATACACTCATACACATGTAACGAATTTTGGGTAAAATCATCAAAATAATACTTTTTTAATAAATAATTATCAATTTGAAATTATTTTAAAAATATTTATCAAAGTAGAACTCTTAAACAAATCTAAATTTGACTTACCTAATATATTTAAACCGTCTCTCTTAATCCATTTCTTCACAGCTTATCCTCTAAATCTCCTATTATTGTATTGTTTATTGATATTTAAAGTTTTTGTTTTGTTGACGGCAAGAAATGAGTTCAAGTAGTGAGTGTGCTTGTGTTGTGTTATTTTTTAATGGAATGAAAGTTGAAGGGCGATGATGTGTTGTTTTTGAAGGGGAGAAAAGGTCAGCACGTATCAATCGAAACTCAGCACTAGGTGAATTGCATGAAAAGATACGCCAAAAATTAGGTCTGAAAGACAACCAATATATCACTTTGCTAACGACAAAATTATGACAACATGAACAATACATGGAGTTTCAAATACTGGATGATTGAGACATAGAAATGGTAATGGAAGAATTTTTCAACCAATCAAGGAAAGATTTTTTAGAGTTGTATGTGGATTTTATCGCAACAAAGGATGTTGTTTTACCCATTAGGTCAATTGCTTTAAAGTGTGCACATAATGCATCATCAAATGCTGCTCCAGGTGTAAACGTGTCTGAGGAAGATGAACATGACCCAACTTGGGTTATGGATGACGATGAAGAGGATGACGATGATGAAAATATTGCAATGGAAGATCATCTTCTTGAGGAGGATGCTAGTGTGTCGGATAATGATGAGGATGCTGGTGTGCATGCAACTGAATTCTACGAAGATACTGATGTGGGGTCGTCTCAAATCCGTCATCATGCAGACTTTGGATCTACTAAACCAGAACAACCTGTTGAAGGTATGTTAGATTACTGAAATCAATGAAAATGTAGTCATATATGTATATTTGTATGTTATAGTATTTTATTTGCTTGATATGTAGGTGCTGATGACTTTCCTTTTTGGGATGAAATTCCACATTACACACATATTGATTGGAATCATCCAAGCGAAGAAGAATCTTTTACCGGTTCTGCTTCGGGTTCGGGTTCACTGCAAGGTCCATGGCAATTAGGGGATGATTTGTTTGTTAAACATGATTTGCATCCAAAAAGGACGCACAAATCGCAATTAAGCGAAACCTCATGAAGTAGCATCAAGAAGCATTTGTGGTTGAGAGCAACCCTAACAAGTTTAGCATGAAGTGTGTTGCTTATAACGAGGGTTGCCCTTAGAGGGTTAGGGTAATTAAACCAATGTACGGTGAGAAGTGGCTTGTTTCAAAATGGGGTGAAAAACACAATTGCATGAATGACCATATTACATAGGGTCATAGACAACTTGATGTTGATGTTATTGCTTCATGAAAAACAAAGGAACACTTCAAAACAACCAAGAGGGGGGGTGAATTGGTTGAACCTTGGCCAATTAAAATTTTAAAACCAGAGTTACCACAGGATCTTTATCACATTCAAAAGTTGTTTCAACACCAAGAATTAATATTCAATCAACTTCCCTTTCCAACAAGAATAGAAAACAGAGTATAGATTTCTGAGCAATGAAATTGATTCACAAACAAAACAAATTAAGAGATGATGAGATTAAGAGAAAGATTAGTCACAAATTTTATACTGGTTCACCTCAAACACTATGAGGCTACATCCAGTTCTTCTACTCAACACTAGAGTAGAGTTCCATTATTGTAAAAATATTCTTACAAGCAAATTTACAAGCCTCTCATCATCAACCCTAGATGATGTTCAGAGATCCAAAACCCTATTAGATCCTTAGAGACCAAAACTCACACTGAGAACACTACTCAACTGTTCTTAGAGAAACACTATCTCTACACTTGCAATAAACCCATTTATAATTGACTAACCTTTACAAAATTCAAAGAACAGATTACACCATCAAAGAATAAGGAAAAATATCACCTGATAATCCAAGAATGAATGCACATGAACGAATCACAGGTTTGATGACAGATTACCAACACATATGTAACCCTTTCCTTATGCTTTGAATGAATCAATGAAGCTTCAATCTTGAAATCAATAACCCATGTGATTTGATGAAGCCACAATGATGTTAGAAACTCAGAATTAGTTACTAATGAAGGCTCAGAGTGTTTGTGAATGCTTAGAACTCGTATTTCTCAAATTGCAAAAAAGTCTCAAACCTCAGCTTAAGAGGTGCTATCTATAACTGATTTTTAACTGATAATAATCGATTAAAAACACTCTTGTAATCGATTATTTATCATTTGTAATCGATTAAATCAAGATAGTAATCGATTAAAATGTTTAAGATATGACCTGAGTTTCAAGAACGAATCGTTTAATCGATTATTCCGATACGTAATCGATTAAGACAGAGACACATGTTTTTCAAAATAAATCTTGTAATCGATTAAAGCAATATGTAATCGATTAAAATGATCTTGAAGCATTCTGGGTTTTGACAAAGAACAATATAATCGATTATTCCGTGAAGTAATCGATTAAGACAGTCAGCATATATTTTTCTAAGAATGCATGTTCAGGCAAGTAATCGATTATCAATTTATGTAATCGATTAAGACAGAGAGTTCCATCTTACATACAAAGCCTGAGTAATCGATTAAATCGATAGGTAATCGATTACAATAATCATGATTTGTTTTCTTAAGGATACGAAGAACAGAATAATCGATTCCATTGGCTTTGTAATCGATTATTAATATTGCAACTTTATTTTTCCAAAAACATTGCTTCTTAGGTGCCTTTGTAATGAATTGCTTTTACTTAATCATTTAATCTAATGATCCTAAATGAATGATTAATGCATGATGTGCACATTTGGATTATCAGATCATATACTTCCTTTTTACAATTAATCAAATTGGTTCTTCAGACTTTCCTTTGAACATTTCCTTTGAGCATGTTTAAACGTCCAAAACCTTGAAGCTTGAACTTCATTCCTTGATGCTTGGCTTCACTTGAATCAACACTTCACTTATAGTAGGTAATGTTTTTATTAAATTTGCTCTATATGAAAAATATTGTTTTTTAAGGTATGTTGTTAATGTCAATGTTACAATTTGTTAGGAATGATTAAGGAGGAACCGTCTGTGTCAATTGCATTGGTTTAGGAGAGGATAACCAATACATATGGATTTAAAGTTTCATATCGAAAGGCCTGGTATGCGAAGCAGAAAGCAATGACAATGATTTATGGGGATTGTAGAATATTATGAATTTTTGCCCAGGTGGTGCAACTACATGCTTCGTTTTTCACCAGGTTCTTTTTTTGATATTCAAACAAATGCTTATTTTGTGGCACATCGACTGATACAGGCAAAGTGTGTGTTTCATCGCATTTTTTGGACTTTTAGACAGTGTTGCAAGGCTTTTAAATTTTGCAAACCCATCATTCAAATCGATGAGACTCATTTATATTGAAAGTATAAAGGAAAATTGTTGATTGCCACGAGTCAGGATGGAAATAATGAATGTCTGCCACTGTCATTTGCCATTGTTGAGGGGGAGACGTTGGAAGCCCGGGAATACTTCCTTGCTAACATTCACTTCCACATTACCCAAATGCAAAATATATGTCTCATTTCAGATTGGCACCGTAGCATAATATCTACTGTGGAGAATCATATTGTTAGTAATTTTAATCAAATGTTCAGGAATGTAAAATTGAAGAAGACCCTCATGAATTTAGGTATGTTAACAACTATTTGTAATATATTAAGCTGAGACAAATCTGTAAATGGAATAGTGTTAATGGTATTATTAGTCTACAGGTTATACTCCCTCTATGATTGATTTTGACATAGCGTTTGCATGATTTTGTGATACCAGTCCCGAGGTTGCAGAATGTTGGATATAGGGGGAGCATTATGAAGAATGAAAGAATTTGATTCAAGTTTGGTTTTGAGCTTTCAACATGCTTGGATGCTTTGAAGAAATAATTGTTACAAGTGTAAGAGAAAGTTTAATCTGGTGATCCATGATTATGCATTCATTCATTCATTTGACTAAATGTGTTTGAAAGAAAATTAACAAAGTTTTCATAAATTGACTAAGGTTTTAATCTAAGTGAAAAGTTTTTGGAAAATGCTAAGTTTCACTGGATTAATTACTTAAGGTAATAATCAATTAATATGTTCTTTATTCAATCTGGAAAATATTTTATGAACATTATAATCGATTACCAAATATTGTAATCGATTACACACTTAATTTGAAAATATATGTTTTTTGCTTTAATCAATTATAAAATCATTTAATCGATTACATAGTGTAATTTGTAATTTTTAAAACTTCTGTTTTATACTGGTTCATTGATCTCATGACATTACAAGAAACAATGCACTAGGTTAGAACTTTCAGCTGGAAGTTGCCGTGCACAAAGCATATGGTTGAAGCAACAAATGCAAGATTTTGGAGTTGAATTGAAAGAAATACCTTTGCTATGTGACAACACAAGTGTTATTAACATCTCAAAGAATCCAATAATGCACTCAAGGACCAAACACATTGAGATAAGACATCATTTTCTTAGAGATCATGTTCAAAGAGGTAATATCAAAATTGATTTCATTGATAGTAATAATCAATTGGCTGATATCTTTACCAAACCATTAGCTAGAGATAGATTCTATACTCTTAGAAACATGTTAGGAATCTTGGATGAATCTAATGTCTTCTAGCTTGAATGTATTAATACCTTGTTATATGCCTTTTCAAGTGAATTACTGTGTATATTGAATCACTCATCACAAAACTCAGAAAATTCTATGTCATGCTGCATAAATTTTGTCATTCCTGATAAAAGCTCTGTAATAATCGATTAAGGGTCGGATTAATTGATTATAATCATTAAAATCCTCATTCAGAATGAAAATTGAGCTTATGTAATTGATTACACCACCATTATAATCGATTATTTGTTCATTTTGGAAATTAAGCCTTTTCTGTAATAATCGATTACTCATCGGAATAATTGATTACAATGACCAAAATTTGTTTTTCAAAATAAATGTTTACTGGAATAATCAATTACAGTGAATGGTATTCGATTAAAATGCTGAAAAATCAAAATTTTCAAAAATAAATACTTTATGAAATAATCGATTACAAGTCGGGTTAATCGATTACACAAGCAAAAGTGAGTTTCTGGAAATCTAAACTCTCTGTGATAATCGATTAAAACAAGGAATAATTGATTACACATTGTCTTCAACCTCTAAATGGCTATAAAATAATCGATTACTGTACAATTATAATCGATTACTGTATGTGATATTTGAGTTTCTGCATATGAAATAATCGATTACACAAGGATAATAATAGATTATTTGAGGATTTACTGCAAAATGTGACAGATTCTCTTGGAAGTTGAAACTGCCCAACTCCCACCAATTCAAATTTAAACCTACTGTTGTGAGTTAATACGTCCTAACAGCTAGTTTATTCAAATTTCAAATGCTTGGAGCCTAAAATCCTCTATAAATAGAACCTTTGCTCCATGAACAAAATCACACCAATTTCTATCTTCTCTCTCTAAACCTTTGTTTTTTTTTCTGTGCTTAGAATCCCTGTTAGAATGTCTACCTCTAAGAGAACCAGAACCCCTAAGAGAAGAGTAGGAGAATCCTTTAACTCCCCTCCACCAAATACTCTTAACCTTTGGTTTAGGAATGAGAAAGAACGTATGACCTACCTTCAATTCAATGCAACCAAACAAGTCTGTCCCCCCAAATACTTAGAAATTGATTGGTTTATTAGGGAAGACTTTCAATTCCCAGCCTTTTTAGAGACCCAAGGCTTGAGAAAACTTGTTGAGTTAAAGGGTACTTTCTACCCTGAGTTGGTTAAGGTGTTTTACACTTGTGCCAAGGGATCCATGGATGGGACATTGAGGTCTCAAGTCAATGGAGTGCCCATGGAGATAACCCATGAAGTATGGGAAGCAGTGGCTGAAAACTCCTTTGAAGGAGAAAGGAAGTTTGATGAAAATCCCGAGGGCTACAATAGGATTGAGACATATAGGGACATGCTTAGTGATCCTAACATGAGATTGAAAACTAGGCTAGGAACTGGACCTATGACCCATGGGGATAGGCTACTACATTATATAATCACCTATATCCTCACCCCTAGAGCCACAAACCATGCCCAAGCAACTGATGAGGACCTACAACTAGTGTATGGTCTGAAGAATTCAATTCAGATGAATTGGATTCTCATCCTTGAAGAGATCATGTTGAAATCCAAAAGGCTTGTCAACTACCAATTTCCATATGATGTTCTTGTGTCTAGGTTCATAGACTACTTTCATATTGATGTGTCAATTGAAGTAGTGGACAACACTAATTCCAGTAACAGCCTCATAAAGGACAAGCATCTCAACAAGCTTGGTATGGTGAAGACACCACAAGGGTGGCAAATGGCTGGTCCACAACCAATGCCTGAAAATCCTGCTCCTGCTGGTGTTCAAGAAGAGGTTGCTGCTGAAGAAGAAGAAGCTCCTCAACCTCTCTACACCCAGTTTGAATCTCTAATGCTTCAGAAGATGGATTGCCTGATTACTATGCATCATGATTTTAGGGTTGAAACAAGTTTAGCTTTAGAAGGAATTAAGAATAGGCTAGATGACATTGAAGCAACCCTTATGTTTGATGAGTTTGAATCTTTTTAGACTCTTTATTTTCTATTTTTCTATGTTTATGTTTTTATGTTTTTTTTCTTTTAAAAAGCTTTGTACTTGGTTCCCTTTATAATTAATATATCCTATTTCAGTTTCTCCTCTGTGCTTTACATATTTTTGACTTTGATAAGCCAAATAGGGGGAGAAATTGATTGATTTGGTAGTGCTTTGCATCATACTCTGTTTTACCCTGTTTTACTGCACGTTTTTTTTGCCCAAATCTTGAGTTGAATGGATTAACAAATTAAGGGGAGCTAAGTGTTAAAAATCAACCAATTATGCAAGATATAACTATAAATGAATGCTGGATCAATCAACAGATACTTTAACACTTGTTCTTGGCAAAGAGTTGAAATTTATTTTTAGGTTGAAAAACTCAAGTTTTTCAAAATTTGGTTCCCTCAAGTAACATCAACTCCAACTCTTAATCAATCAAGAATTTGACATGTTCAAAGCCAAAAAGGGGGAGATTGTTGGATATAGGGGGAGCATTATGAAGAATGGAAGAATTTGATTCAAGTTTGGTTTTGAGCTTTAAACATGCTTGGATGATTTGAAGAAATAATTGTTACAAGTGTAAGAGAAAGTTTAATCTGGTGACCCATGATTATGGATTCATTCATTCATTCATTTGACTAAATGTTTTTGAAAGAAAATTAACAAAGTTTTCATAAATTGACTAAGGTTTTAATCTAAGTGAAAAGTTTTTGCAAAATGCTAAGTTTCATTGGATTAATCGATTACTTAAGGTAATAATCGATTAATATGTTCTTTATTCAATATGGAAAATATTTTATGAACATTATAATCGATTACCAAATATTGTAATCGATTACACACTTAATTTGAAAATATATGTTTTATGCTTTAATCGATTACAAAATCATTTAATCAATTACATAGTGTAATTTATAATTTTTAGAACTTCTGTTTTAATTGATTACAGCTCGAGATAATCGATTATTTTGCTCGTTGTAAAACCCAGATTCATTTTTGAACTGTTTAATCGATTACAGAGTTATTATAATCGATTACATAAGAAAAATAATCAATTGTTAGGCGCGTTTAATCAATTACAGTTAGTTACAAATTCTGTTATAAATAGGAATTGAGGCTGAGCTTATTTCACAACTTGATAATTCGTATTTATGAATATACACAAGTCTCTCAAGCAATTCCTAAGTGATTTTCTAAGTGTTTTTACTTCTTGCTTCATTCAAAACATCAATGGGTCTTTGAATGATTCTTGAGCAAGATTGTTTTCAAGATTAAGGAGAAGCATGTTCTGAGATTGATTTCTTCACAACCTGATTTGGTAATTCATTTGCATTCATTCATTGGATCATCAATTTATCTTTCTCCTTAATTGTTTTGTGTAAATTTCTTTTTGATTTTCTGTGTAAGATTGCTATTGTAAAATGAGTTCTTGCTTGTATCTAGAGAAGGGTTCTCTAGTGTAAAGAACAGAGTAGTGTTCCCTGGTTCTTTGTCTCTTAGAATCTAATAGTGTTTTAGATTTCTGATCTTTAACTAGGGTTGATAAAGGGAGATGTTGTAATTGCTTGTAAGAACTAGAAATTTTATAATAGTGGAACTCTAACCTAGTGTTGGTTGGAAGAAACTGGATGTAGCTTCAAGTTTTGAAGTGAACCAGTATAAATTGCTTGTGTCTTTATTTCTATATCTCAATTCTCATCTTATTCATTGATCTTTAATTCTTTGAGTCATATTCATTGTTCAACAGGTTCAGTTTTGATCTATTGAATTCTTGGGCTGAGACATATGATTGAGTAAATTGATTTCTTGGTTTTGAAAGTGATAAAGATCCTGAAACTTTGATTTGAATTTGATTTTAAAATATCGAGGTTTAACCAATTCACTCCCTCTTGGTTATTGTGAAGTATTACTATTATTTTCACAGAATGGATTGATAGCACCCATAAGGAAAAATGGAGACGTGCATATGATGTAGAGGGGAGAAGATATGGTCATATGACAACAAACTTGTCTAAATCAGTGAACAAGGTGTTCAAGGGAGCCAGGAACATGCCTATCACTGCTCTTGTGAAGCATACGTACACCCAATTGGTTTATTATTTTGTATGCAGGGATCAAGCGACCGATTCATAGCTTGACCATTCACAACGACATTGCAAAAATGTGGTTGATGCTTTGAGGCATAATCAGTCCCTTGCTACAGGCCACAATGTATGCACATATAACCTTGATCAAACATTATTTGAGGTGGACGAGGGCTGAGATAGGTCATATTCAATAAACCTTGCAGAGCATTTTTGTTAGTTTGGCAAATTTAAGGCCTTCAACTACCCATGTAGTCACGCTGCAGCTACTGCTTTACATGTTCGCCAGAATCCTTATCAGTATGTGGATGATGTCTTCCTCGTTAGTAACTTGGTTCAGGTGTACTCATTGCCATGGCAGCCAATTGGTAATGAACGTGCTATTCCACCGAGTGAAGATCCAGTTGTCATACCTGACAGGCCAATGTTGCGTGCAAAGGGTCGTCCAAGGTCCACTAGAATGCGTAACGAGATGGACAAAGTCAAAACAACTCAGAGACGCGTTAAATGTGGTATTTGCAAGCAAGTTGGACATAATCGGAGAGCTTGTCCTACTTGTGAAGGTACTTCATGATTTTGTAATTATGTTTGTTTAATTAATGTTATGTTAATGTATTTCATTTATAAATATGTTGTATTACCCCTGTATTTGGTTGAAAAAGGTGATATTACACATCATGTTTTGCATGTGATTACACATACGACGATCACATTTTGAAAATGGAAAACTAAATAAGAAATTAATTGGCCGAAAATGGGACTCATAAATAAAATTGTAATATAAATTTAGGGCTGTTTTGAAAGTATTTATGCTTATGGGGAGTGAATGACGCCCAAATAGGGCGTGACTAAACACGACCAATTAAATAGGGCGTGACAGAGGGGGGTGTCACGCCTAAATTTGGGCGTGATTGACCCCTATATAAGCCACACACTCCCACACAACATACCTTCGCAAACGAAATTCAATCTCAATACTATGGCATTCTTAGGAGAAACAAGCACTCAAACCATTGCTAACTCCAAATTAGCATTCATTTTTCCAAATGGATCAATGAAACATGACCAAACTGGTGTTTCTTTTCAATGTCCTACTCCAATATCAATTAGAGTTCCTAATGAGTATTCTTTTAAGACACTCAAGAGTAGGATGCACAACACCCTTCTGCTAACCAATGACCAATTTGTTGGTGAAATCTACTACCGACAGCCATCCCTACATGCAGGTCAGCAATATTTTTTTCATTCTCTGAAACTCACAAATGATGATGATGTTTGCACAATGTTAATGTGCAATGAGAAAATGTCGACTATTGGCCCTATAGAAATATTATGTACCATCAACAGAAATCCGATGGTATACTCAACCTACTTCGATCCATCATCGTTCCCACACATGATGCAATGCTATATTACAACGGCAAGTGGAACATACCACGGCAAGCCAATTTTATGGGTTACTCCTTTACTGGAACAAATCCAATAAGATTTGAAATTCCTTTAGGATACAACATTGAAACACTGAAGGATGTCATCAAGCAAGTTGCGCTTGTTGGGGTTCCCCCCTTATGGAATTCATAACTCACAGGTTGTAAGAAAATTATTTTTTCGACAGTCAGCCCATGTAAAATATTCAGACTACACAATCGAATATAACATAAAAGAGTTGATAAGTGATGAAGACGTGTTAAAGATGTTAGCAGAATCCAACTACTAGAAACGTTTTTGTCCAATACATATTTTAGCTATTTTTAACATACCAGTTACCCAAATGGAAGAAGACATGTTCGCTGCACAACAACTTTGAAACTATGATTAGTTTGATTATTTTCGTATTTCAATTTTTATTGTTATTTTCATTTTATTAAGTAATGTTTATTAAGTTTGCTTATTTTTAGTTGTTATTGTTATTTCAGTTGTTCGTTCTATTATTTTTGTTTTATTAACTGTTATAAAAATTAAAATAACCAAAATAAAAAATAATTGTTATAAAGTCCATTACAAACCAAAATAAAAAAAGAACACAAATGGCGCAAAATCTAAGACTCTAGTGGCCACTGATAATGATGCGCCTGACGATCAGGTAGCCTTCGTCTACGCCGTGGTTGAGAAGGGCCTGCCTGAGAAGGGTCCACATAGGGAGGTGGACATGGAGTGGCCTGCATTGGAGATGATCGTCGGGGATGATCATCAGCTGGGGTGGCATATGGTACATCTAATGGCCAACCCACACAACTTGCTGGAGAATAATCAAGCTGGGAGAGCATCACGTCAATATCGGCATCAATCCACTCCATAGGAGTTACGTCACTATTGCTTGAAAAACAAAGGAACACTTCAAACAACCAAGAGGGGGGGTGAATTGGTTGAAAACTTGTCCAATTAAAATTTTACATCAGAGTTATAAATCACAGGATCTTTATCACATTTAAACCAATTTTCAAAGACAAAACAAATCTCAATATCAAAATTAGTTTTCAATCAATCTTCCCTTTTTATGAGCATCAGAAAACAGAGTATTACAAATCTGAGCAATGATATTGGTTCACAAACAAAGTAATACGAAATTGAACTGGAAGAATAGAGAGAACACACAGATTTTTATACTGGTTCACCTCAAACACTATGAGGCTACATCCAGTTCTCCAACTCAACACTAGAGAGGAGTTCCACTATTGCAATAAAATCTTTACAAGCAATATTACAAGTCTC
>PYAF01006039.1:39214-65372 GCA_007407185.1 Glycine tomentella | reverse complement strand
AAGTTCTCTGAGCTTTTCCTCTGAGGTTCCACTTCTCACATAAAAGGGGTTTTTCAAGAGCAGAATTGAAGGATTCAAGCTTTCCCAAAGGTTCCTCTCACACTCAAAGGTCTTAGAGAGGTGTTTAGGCCAAGAAAAGGGGTCTAAGGAAGCTTGGAGCATGCATCAATGGAGGTTGGGGTTGTGGGGAAGGAGAAACCATGATTTTTGGGCCAAAATTTCGTAAAATGGCCTTTAAATACTGGTTCTGCCGACGTTTCCGCGCTAATCGCGCCATATATGGCACTATTCGCGCCAAATTAGCGCAACTAAAAGCTTCCTGGGCACTTATGGCGCTAATCACGCCAGTACGGCGCTAACCGCGCCAACTGGGCGCGTCTGTGGCGCTAATCGCGCCAAACTGGCGCTATCTGCGCCATCAGGCCGCAAGAAATGGCCTTCTGGTGCAATTTCACGCTACTGGCGCCACATCCCACGCTACTGGCGCCGCATCCCACGCTAACCGCGCCGTTCCCATGCTACAGTACAGCTACAGTAAAATATTATTATTTTATTTATTTAATTTTTTTTTTAAAACCAGGTTATTATAGTAATCGATTAACACAGTAAGATATGCATTTTTTTTCCAAAACATTGGCTATTTAGTTCTTTTCAAAAGATTGCTTTTAATATTTTGATGAAAATATTTAAGTACTTAAATGATTTAATGCATGCAATGCTAGGATCAACATATTGGCTTCTTAACATTTCTTTTTGAGTTATAATCTTCATGGCATGTGAAAAAGCTCAAAATACTTCTTCCAAGTCCTAAGCTTCAATCTTCTTGATGCTCCCCTATATCCAACAGGTATATCATCGTGATGTGGCCCCCCGTGGCTTTACCATGTCGAGTCTTCAAGACTCGAGGTGTATCATCGTTCCACACAGTCTGTGAAACGTGGGTGTGCTGAGTATGCCTCCACAAAATGCCTCACTTATATGGGTAAGAATAACATGGGTCGTCGGATCCCTAGGCTCACCCTCATGATCAGATCCAGATCGCGAAGAATCAGTCGAAGATGAATCAACCATCTAATGACTATCTTAATATAAATAAATGAAAATTTAAATTAAAAAAAATATCTTCGATTTACAAAACATTGAAAAAAATTATCCTATCAAATAAATTAAACCTAATGTACGTCGTTAACAATCCTAAACCCTAAACCCTAAACCTAAAACCAAACACCCTAAACACTAAACCGTAAACCAAACACCCTAAACACTAAACCCTAAACCATAAACCAAACACCCTAAATCATAAACCCTAAACCAAACACCCTAAACACTAAACCCTAAACCCTAAACCATAAATCAAACACACTATACCACAAATCAAACACCCTAAAACCCAAAACCAAACACCTTAAACACTAAACCATAAACCCTAAACCAAACACCATAAGCACTAAACCCTAAACCCTAAACACTAAACCAAACACCATACACACTAAACTCTAAACCAAAAACCAAACACCTTAAACCCTAAACAGTAAACCATAAACCATAAACCATAAACCATAAACCATAAACTATAAACCATAAACCATAAACCATAAACCATAAACCAAACACCCTAAACCACAAACCACAAACCCTAACAATTTTCTGTGAACCTAAAATATTCGTCGCTATAAGCTACCTACGTCGCTAACAATTTCATATGGCCTTAACAATTTTCTAATTCAATAATATAACACATTAAATAATATGAAAAATTATTAAATTTACTTACTTGTTGGCAGCACTTCGCTACAGAAATAATCCACTCACAAACTCTAGAGAGAAGGCTAAAAAACTTTTAGAGAGAAGGTGGAATAGTAACATATGGTAAAATGTAAAATTTTCGGGCATATATAGATTGAAACACACCTATTTTAGGCATGTTTAAACACGCCCAATTTGGGTGTGTTTGACAGCCCCATTTTGGTAAATATTTTCAAAATAGCCCCAAATTGATAATTATTTATTAAAAAGACATTATTTTAATTTTTTTGCCCGAAGTTTGGGTAGCTCCTTATTAAAAGAAAGACATATATACTTTTAATACTATATATAAAAAAAATATACTTTCGAGTTCATTTAACTTCATGACTTTTTTGGTCACTGACAAAAAAAAATCCTATACTAACATGTATTGACGGATCAAAACAACATATATTAAGAATTATTTGATAGTTAAATAGGGAGTGTTCATAACAATGATGACGGAATAACATAGTGTTTATAATACTTATAGCAAAATAAGATGATATATTTTATGGCTAAAATATATAATAATAATAGATAGAAAAATTTAAAATTGTGTACTCAGTTGTCAATTCTTAAAATGTCAAAATTTTCTTTAGTTGTGTAAAGACTATACACGTATCCATACCGAAACCAATATATGTTATCAATTCTTTGAGAAGTGGAACAAAGAAAAATAAAGCAACTTAGTAGGTGCGGTAGTAGTGATCTAGGAATGACACTCATGTTTCCACCAAATTCAAATTACTTTGCTTTATTATAATGATATTATTTATATTTTTGGTGCTAGCAAAAAATATAATAATATTTCACATAAAATGTTTATTTGATTAAATTCTTTAAATTAATTATCAAATAAAATATTTTCTTATACAAAGATTGGGTCACTCGTTTGTATATGACCTTATAGGTTCAATATTAAGCCGATAGTAAATTAATCATTATTCAATTACTAATCAAGGTAGGCGTCAACACTCTTTAACATCCGAGTTGTATGAAATCGCATCATTTACCTTCAAGAACCAATTTAAAAATAATCACTACTAGAAAATATACTTTAAACATCGGTTTTAGAGAACATTCAACATTGGTTTGAACTGATGTTGAAACAACCATTATTAAAAGTAGGTCATTTTCAACATCGGTTATAAAAAATATATGTTGAAAAACACAATCTACATCGATTCTCCCCAATATCGATGTGGTATAATAGTGAAAACAACATTGGTTCTACCAAAATCGATGTTGTATAGTACTTATAACATCGATTTTTCTAAAACCAATATAGAAAATATATTTTTCACATTGGTTTTTCCTGTAATCGATGTTGTATAGTCACTTTCTACATCGTTTATTACATAACTGATGTAGAATGTCATATATAATTTTTTTAAAAATATAGTCTATTCTCTTTATTTCCCTCCTTGAAATTATAAAAGACACATTAAAAGCTTAAACACAAATTTTAATGCACTTCTATTAACAATATTTGGTATTTTCTTATATCAACAATTAATATTTGGATTTTTGTGACAGACACTAAATGACTGTGTCTTTTTCAAATTCAAATCAACATAAAAAAATGATTCAGCTTCCAAGTTTTTAAGACAGGATAGCACTTTATACCTCTCAGGTGTTTTTAAGCATGAAACTGTCAAATCTAAAAGAATGTATAAAAAATGAGTAATTTCAAAATAAATTAGTCACACCTAGAAATATATATAATTTGTCACTATTGCACTGAAAATCTAAAAAATCAAATATATGAAGATACTTGTATAAGGGGGGATGGAAAATCATTCCAAGGTGGGCAAACATGAACTTACAAATCTTAAAGTGGAAGGCTGACAAGGACATTTATTGAACCAATGAATTGGTTGTTTTGTAGGTGTCTGTATAAGGAAAAACGAAAGCTTAAAGCGAAGATGTGTGTATGTATTATTCCCTGATAGTGATAGTGATCTTGTTCTTACAACTTCTTGAGGTTTTTGTGCGACTTGAGACTTAGGGGTAGTTTCCTGATAGTGAATTGAATGATACATCCCGACATGTTATTCAATGCTATATGGTTAATAAAATTTGCACGTTTGAAGATACATCCCTACATGTTATTCAATGATATATGGTTAATAAAATTTTCATGTTTGAAGAAACCTGGTAATCATATACTTAGTAAGAAGCCAAATAAGAAGGGGAGGTCTTAAATGATTCAGTTTCAAATGCAAACAAAGAAGCATCATTTGCATTAATATAAAAAATAAAGTGCTGGCAGTTATACTTGAAATATAGCATGTATTGTATAGTTGTATAAGGGGCGTAAAAGCTTTTCTGGACGTGACTTGTTGCATCAACATAGAGGAAATAAACCCTTATAAGCTCAACATAACAGTGGATTCAAGTGAAAAAAATAAGGAAAGAGAGGATAGAGGAGTCTCCAAATATAACAGAATAATCTCAAAAGTAAAAATTAATTGTCTCCCAAGCATCGATGCATTATTTTATACACAGTTGGAACTGGATTCTTATAATAGCTTCTACCTTAACTCCACTTAATTAATTCCAAAATCAGCAATAACATGAAAGTAAAGATCTTGACAGTAGAAACCGTGTTGCATGTTCACACTTACACTTGTTTGAGTTTACTGAGCTTCCCAAACATATCGCCCAACTGGTTTTTGAGCTGATTGTGTGCAAGATTTCTACATGCATAACATGTTGAGAAACAAAGGAAAGTTCCAAGGGAAATTATGAATAAAAATAGGAAGGAACGATTCGTAAAGGTAGTTGAGGTCATCCATCTTAAAGAAGGAATAAGGTATACTTCCAGTGAAGTCGTTCTTAGAATGATATTTGCATGACCAAATAACAAAATTATTGATGACAAACGTATGGTGTAAACCAAATACAGGTTGCCTAGAAGAAGAAAAATTCTTAGGGCCTGTTTGGATGCAGCCCAAAAAATCTTCTAGCATCTTATCTACTAGAAAAAGGTCATTTTTATTTTTTTATTTTTTAAGAGTGTTTGGTTAGTAAGTTTTTTTAGCTTTTATAAAAGTAAAAGTTGTCAGCAGACCTTTTTTAAAAGTCCAAATTTCCAACTTATGGAATGGTACTTTTCGAGAATTTGTTCCCTAAATTATGCTTGGACAATAATGTCCTCAAAAAATTTCAAAATGAGAAAGATGCCCTCCATATTTTTGAACCCTCAACATGCAATTTTCTCTCTCTTGCTCCTTTGAAGAGTTCTGCGTCTTCCTCACTCGAAGGTTTTGCGCTTCCTCGCTCGAAGGTTCTGCACTTCCTCGCTTGAAGGTTTGCATCTTCCTTGCTCATCTGTTCCTCAATCTCTCTTCTGTTTTTTGACTTCTCTTCATATCATCCTTCTTCATCTTTTCTTCTTTGTTTGTTAACATCACATGTTAACAATTTCTTCATCAATTTCTTTTTCTTCTCCTTTAAATTTTGAATTCTTATGGATTATGGTTATGCTTTTCTTTGTCTCATTAATTATTATGAATTTTGACCCCTTGAACATATTCTTGTGGAGATTGCGAGGTGTTCCCTAAATATTCTTGAATGTTTATCATTGTTTCTATTTCTTAAGCTTGTAAAAGGTCTCTCAATCAAGTTCCTGTGAAAAGAAGAAAGCAGAATGTGTGATAAAAAGATTGAGATTCTGCTGAAAGTGTGCATAGAAGAGTTGAATGCTGGAAATAAACCTCACAACCACTTCACTAAGCTTGGTTGGACAAATATTACAGAAAAGTTCAATAAGACAACAAATTTGACATATGAATATAAGCAATTCAGAAATAGGTGGGGCTCTTTAAAAAAGAAATGGCAATTTGACATATGCAATTCAATAATCAAAATAATCATACCTCCAAAAACATATAGAATCATTTTTGTGGGAATTTAGTTTATACAAGATATTTTTTAAAGGCTTCTGGTTTTAATCAAACTATTTTTTGTCCAAACACTTTCTCCTAAAGTCAAAACTAATTTCACCAAACTCCTCTTTCAAGCCATTGCATCAACTTACAAAGCACCACATGAATTTTTGGTTTACCACCACGAAAGTTGAAAAATATATTGAGATTGTCTTTGTTTGACTTGTGCCAATCAAAAATATTATTTTTCTTTTGTATGTCTTCAGTTTTTGTTTTGTTTTCTTTCCCTTGTTCTTTTTTTCATTATAGCGGGGGGACATTGAAAGCCTGTAAAGTATAAGTTTTTTTTTAAGGATGTAAAGTATAAGTTTGTTGAGTTTACCTTTTAATATCTATTTGTAGATATCTCTTATTGATGCGGGATTAGGAAGATTGATTTTCTTAATGCATATTTGCAATGATAGATTGAGTTTATATAAGTCATAATACTGACAAGAAGCCTTATATTTTCCATTTTGAATTTGTTTTATGGCAGTGAGTATTTGTGAGTTGCAAATATTGAGCAGTTTTGAGACGTAGATTTTAAGAGTATACTATTTATGCTTACAGTCCAATTTTATTTTATTTTCTCTCCACTTGTGGAATTCTAGTGGCATTTGTAGATAACAAGATGATCTATCAGTATATCAGAATGATGACTTAGCTGATAACTGCTTCATACATACAAGTCTTGAAAATCTTAGGCTAAATCATCTTGCTAACTTGTTTGAGTTTTAAAATGGTTCTCACATTTTTCCATTGACAATATATTGATGTAAACTCTAAAGCAGACCAGCCAAATGTGCCACCACACCATCTCCATCTAGCCACAAAGTTTCACATTTCCTACCATTATCCAGGGGCCAATTTAATTGCTATTAAAGCCAACCAGCATAAAAATGTTACATTTTTTTTAGAATTTATGAGAACTTCAAGACCTTAAATTCTTTTTATTCTTTACGAGAACCACCTAATTATTCTTTATGAGAACCACCTAATTATTCTTTACGAGAACCACCCAATTATTCTAGAAACAAAATATTAAAATTTAAAATCAGTAGTGTGTGTGTGTGTGTGCTATAAGAGAATTTAATGCTTTCTAATTTGCTATTGCTCATTTTCTTTACATAATCATGCTGGCCTGAGATTAAATATAACAAATAATAATGAGGAAATTGGAAAGTGCTTATTCCTCATTAGGGGAAAGTGCAAAAGGAAGAGTTTGTTACAATGGAGTGGAAACAACTGACATTTTGAAACCTCTTGATAGGCTTCTTGATCATTGGATGGAAGTCCTCTCATGTCAGTTGGAGTTTCACAAGAATCAATAGGTTCCTGATCCCTCAAACCAAAGCTAGTGATGGACCCACTATCTCCAAGATTCCTTAGCATTACGGATTCTAACTGGTGATGAAAGAGCACTAGAATCATGTTTGCTTTTACCCCATTTCTTAAACTTTTGGGTTAGCATGCTAAGACTACATATTGGCTAGAAGAGCTATCAATTGAAGCATTGTCAAAATCTTCACTTCCTGGTGAAGAAGAATGAGAGAAGTTGCTTTCAAGATCTGTGTCTCCTTGTCCACGTTCTGATCCAACATATTCTAACATCAGTTGCTTATCCTTCTCTTGAAATTTCGGGCTAAGACTTTTGATGAGATCATCTGCTTTAAATTTGTCTTTAATGATAAGCTTTGACTCCATTTATTCCCCCTAGAGGATATAGAAATAGGCGTTGATGGAACCTACTAATATATGTTAGACACAGGGGAAGCTTGAAGAGGATCAAGATGAGAAGACTCTTTAAATTAGATAAGTTTTAGCTTTTTACATACCATTCAATTGAAGGCATATGTAATTTGTTAGTTGGTCAAGAGTTTCATCCTATGATCCTTTGAATTGCATAAACATCATTCATTGGTATGCATACATGGTTTTTTTATCAAGTCACGTGTCTTGTGAAAAAGCTTAAGATTTTCATGTTTGCATAAAGAAGCTGATGGAGTGCTTTTAGTTAAATATTTTTCTATCCTTCTTAGCTTATTTGACCTCTCTTGGACCTTTATTTCCCTATTCTAATTCAGTTTTTGTCTTAGGCAAGTAAGTGGGCTTAATTACTAATTGTAGCGTATTTTTGAATTTTTGCTCACTTAACGTATCTGACTTGTGCAGGGCCTATAGCGTGCTACCGATCTCTGAATGCAGTGTTCTAGGAGTCCCTGGAAAGATAACAAAAAGATACACAAGTTTACTAGAAATAGCCCAAGGCAAATTCTGTCAATTGGAGGGTCATTTTGAGCTTCAAAGTTAGCACCTCTGCACTTGTAATTTTGGGCTGCGAATTGGACTTTTAGTGGTTGTAAATAGTAAATAATTAGCATCGATGGGTTTTGTTGATGGCCCATTCTTTTCTTCAGACTTAATCACTACATACTAGTGACGTTGGACAGATTTTGACACACATTTTTTATTTAATAAAAACAGTTTTACATTTCTCTCTTTCAAGTTTTTAGGATCAAAACCCTTGTTCTCATTTTCTCTCAACTGTTCTTCCTTGTTCTTCATTTTCGTTTTGTTGTTCTTCCATTTATGTGCAATCATTCCATGGGGCTTTCACTGATAACTACTCAATCAATCCAAGGATCCAACCCAAGCACAAGGAGAATTTGAGTTTTGGTTTGGTATTTCGAATTCTATTTGAATGTTCATCTTCTTCTTCAATTGCTATTCTGTTTTCATGATTATGAATGCGTTTAGGATTGAAAAAGGATTAGGTTATGGATTCATTTACTAATTTTGAATATTAATCACAGATTAATTGGATGATATTTCAGTTAGGGTTGTGGTTTCAATCAATTTAGGGGTTAAGTTGATTGAATTGCTTCTAATGAGATTGAATGAACTTTCATAATAGGATAAATTTATGAGAACAATGATGATTCAAATTTCTTGGTGAGGTGAATTGGATTGATGCTTTAATTATGTTTTACATTACTTCTTTTGAATTTTGTTAGTTTCTGTGTTGCTCTTTAATTTTAGTTTATGTTTTTGGAAATTTTACTTACACACACAAACTGTTTGATAAAATTCCCCCTTACTGTTATTAGTGAATTGAAGCTAGAACCATATTGATTATGTCTCTAAGTCGACCTAGGTTAACCCTGTGCTACAGAAGTAACGTAGTTAAATTGTTTTGGAGTGTAACGGCAAACACGTATCAGAAGCCAAATACTCATGGTTAAGTTTTGGAAAAACTACTTTTTACACTGACTTAATCGATTACCAGAATTTGGTAATCTATTACTTAAGCCATGAAGAACCAATTAATCGATTACAAGGTAACAGGAATTGATTACATACAAAACACAATAGGTTATTCCTGTGTTAATCAATTATCATCTAATCGTAATCGATTATTTGGCGCGTTTTGGAAAACAAGACTTTCTGTGTTAATCAATTACATGGTGATTTAATTGATTACTTTGCTCAAATATCTTTTCCAAAAAGTTGAAGAACATTTTAATCGATTGAATTTGTTCTTAATCGATTATATTGGTGGTTTTAATTGATTACATTGACAATTTAATGTATTACATTCAGTTACAACAGTTTATTATAAATTGTTGGTAGGTCTTTTGAAACTAAGACATATCATTACATTACGAATTTTCACAGTTTTCAAAAGCCTTCTGAAGTGAGAAGAGATACTCTGAGTAACAAAGCTTTTGTCCACAAATTCCTATATTCATGTTTTATTGAAAGGTTCTCTCTTCGACAAGATTGTAAGAAGCTCTTGGAGAGTTTGGTCTGAAACTTATTTGCTTTCAACCTTGATCAAGATTGGTAATCATATGCATTCATATATTTTGGATCACCATGTTGTTTCTCTCCATTAGTCAACAATCTTGATTGATTGAAAATTTGTTATTAAAAAAGGTGTCCTTGTGATACGATCCTAAATTCTCAGCTTGTTTTAAATTAATTTTAAAGACCCTGTTTTAACCAATTCACCCCCCTCTTGGTTAATTGTGTGTGTTCATTTTTTTTTAATTGACATCAAGAGCAGGTTCTTGAGTGTTACTCAGGATCACTATCTTTTGAAAAGAAAATAAATACCACACATATTACCTTCAAAGAGGGTGCCTCCCTCATTCATCCTCTGATGTTTGAAGGAGAGCATTTCAGTTTTTGGAAAAATAGAATATAAATATTCGTCCAATCAATTGACCCTAGTGCATGGAATGCAATAGAAAAAGTCTTTTGGTTCCTATGAAAACTGTTGGTAATAATATGATTCCCAAAGAATGGGATGAGATGACAGATGCAGAATAGAGAGTTGTTCAATATGATTTTAAAGCTAAGAACATGATTACTTCTGCACTTTCTTCTGATGAATTCTTTAGAACTGTTAGGTGTAAATGCGCAAAGGAGATGTGGGAGATGTTGGAAGTCACTCATTAAGGGACAAATGAAGTTAGAAGATCAAGAAAGCATGCCTTGATTCATGAGTATGAATTGTTCAAGATGAACACCACAGAAAACATATCTTAGCTCCAAACAAGATTCACTCACTTTGTAAATCATCTTCTTGGTCTTGGGAAGATATTTGATGCTGAAGAGTTAGACATCAAAATCTTGAAGTGTCTAACAAGACCATGACAACCAAAGGTGACAACAATCAAGGAATCAAAAGATCTATCCAAGATGTCCATGACTACATTATTTGGTAAGCTTCTTGAGTATGAATTAGAATTGTCTCAATTAACACATGATGAAAATGAAGATAAAAAGCATAATAGTATAGATTTGAAAGCTGCAACTTCTAATGTGGAAAAAGAAGAAAACTCAAGTGCAGAAGATGGTGATGAGAATCTAAACCTAATAGTAAAAAGATTCAGCAAGTTCTTGAAGAACAAAAAGATAAGAAACTCTCAAAGTTCAACAAAAGAAATGACAATAACAATAACGCACAAACTTCTCCTGCTTTGAATGTGGTAAGCCAGGCCATTTTAAATTTGAATGTCCTTTATTTTTAAAGAAGCAGTTAGGTGAAAAGAAATCAAAGAAAGCCTGCAATGAATGGGAAGATAATACCTCAACAACCTCTGAATCATAAAGTGAGAATGAGAAAGCAAATGTATGTCTAACATCAATAGTTGATGAAGATGAAGAATTCTCAAGTGCTGAATCAGAAGTAAACTCTGAACTTGATCAACTTTTGACGCTTTCCATGATATGCATGAAGAGGCTCAAAAGCTTGTAAAATCTAACAATAGGTTGAAAGATAACCTTAAATGGCATACCGCTAAACTTGCTGCACAACAAGCTGAACTTTGTAAGTTGAAAGAAGAAAATGAGAAACTTCTTTCAAGATACAAAGCCAATGGGTGTGTGTGTGCTTCTTCCTCTTGAAATGTAGATAAATGCAAAGTTTTACAAGAAGAGTTTGATGATTTCAAAAGGAGTCAAGGTGAAAAGTATGTTATTACTTTCTGAAAATTCTTATTTGGTTGATCTTTTGAGAAAACTTTACAGAGGAAAATGCACTTTAAACCAAATGCTAAGTGTACAAAAATATGTTGGAGATACTTCTGGTTTGGGTTACAAACATGAAGCAAAATCTTTTGGAAAAACCAAGTTTGTACCACCAAAACAGAAGAATCAAAGAGGCTTTTCAAAAATAAAGAATAATCAAATGACTCATTTTGAAAGAGCATCAAAATTTGTAACTTGCAATTACTGCATGAAGAAAGGTTACACATCTCATAGGTGCTATGCTAAAAGGTTTTATGTGCCTAATGGAGATTGTATTTGGGTTCCAAAGAAAAAGAAGAAAATAACTAACTCCTATGGATACAATCTTAAGTGGGTACCTTTCTTTGGCATTTAATTTGATTTTTGTAGGTGTGTCTTAGAGCAAAATCATCTTTATGGTACTTAGATAGAATATGCTCTAGACACATGACATGTGATATGTCCATGCTTACAAATTTGACTCTAAAAGATGGAGGATTTGTCATTTATGAAGATAACAATAAAGGAAAATGAGAAGGAAAAAGATGAATCAAATGCAGAGATTGATTAGTCAATCACCTACTCAAAAGCAAATGGAGTGGACACAAGCACATAGAGATCAGGCAACATTTCCTCAAAGATCACATCCAAAAGGGTAATTGTTCAATTGAGTTTACTGATCATTCATTGGCTGGTACATCTAACAAACCTTTATCTTGCAATTGATTCTATGATCTTAGGAACATGCTAGGTATTCTTGATGAATCTAATATATGCTAGCATGCTTACAACGTGCTTGAATACATATTATACCATTTAAATAGGCCATTCATCACATATGCTTAAAATTTGAAATCCTGATGAAAAACATTGTTCAATTTGCATAATTGTGTACTTTAATTGATTACTATGACTCTTAATCGATTATTTGAGGTTTAGAGATAATCTTAGAGCCAAAACTTCACTGGAGTAATCGATTACAGTTCGAATTAATCGATTGCTTGGTACTTTAAATGCTTTTCAAAATGAAAACCTTCCTAAGGTAATCGATTACACTATCGAATTAATCGATTACTTGTTGTTTAAATGCTATCCAGAAACATAACTCTTCGGAGTAATTGATTATCCTGTATTTTAATCGATTACTTAATGCTTGAAATTATTTTTTCAGTTGTTATTTTCTCATTTTATGTTTTCTTGTTCTACACCTATCATTAATGAATAAAATTCCCTTTTATGGTGTTTATATCTTCCTTTGCTTATCTTATATATCACTTGATTATTTTTTACTTTGATAAGCTAAAAAGGGGAGAAAAATAAGAACATATTAACATATCAAGGGGAGAAAAATGAACAACAGAGAACAAATATATGATATGCAAGTGCAATTAAATCCTTATCTGATTATTCTAAGTTCTTAACTCTGAATTGTTTATTGCACTTATCTGAATTTAATATCAAATTACCTAAGATAGAGGAAGCAATATAATGAATATACATTGTTTATGCAAAGTATACTTGACATTTGTTTTGCAAAAACTGAATTGATTTCAGATATCAAGTATAAAGTGAAAATATAATGAACACTTATGCAAATAACCAAGAGGGGGGGGTGAATTGGTTTTATCTTAGAGTTTTAGAATTTCCTTTCAAAATTTATAACAACGGAAAACTTTCAAAAGGATCGTATCTTTCAATACCAATTAAAAAAACAATTTTTTTCACCAATCAAATCACTCTTGTGTAGTAACTAAGTTTGTGTGATGAACAAACCTTATACTTCAAGAATATAATGAAATACAAACCGAAATCTTAAAGCACACATGATTTATATTGGTTCACCTCTCAACCCCGGAGGCTACATCCAGTTTTCTTCCAACCAAATCATGGTCAGAGTTCCACTATAACAAATATTTGTTCTTTACAAGCTTACAACTGACGATCTCTTTTACCCACCCTAGGTAAAATTCAAAATCTATACCCTATAGAATTTTCAAAAGACCAAGAACCAGAGATTGTAACACCCCGTAGGCCTCCGACGTGTTATCATTAATAATATCAGTTTAGCGCTTAAAACATAATTTACAAAACTCAGCGGAAGCACATAATCGCTTTTCTTGATTCATTATGTATGGAATAAACCAAATCACATAAAATTCACACACAAAGCACATTTGGCACACCTCTGCTGATCCAGTTTCTCACAACATAATCATAAAAAGACAGATAACTAAACTTAGGCAGATTATCAATATACAACAACTATACTCAGGAGAGAAATCTCATATACATCAGAACTCACACCACATCGTGTGATACAAAAGAATATCAGCCCTCACAGAGGGTATACAGAACTATACAATCATCGTATGGTGTACACACACACCATCCCTTCTCAAAGTACAACATATAACCAAAACAATAAAAAATGAGCCTACAAGCTCCATCTGCTGCTATCAGCTAAGCAGAAACGTCTCTACTCGGGCCTCCTGCCCTGAGACTGCTCTCTTCGTCCGGAAGAGTCACCTGAAATCATAAATCCCCAAACGGGGTGAGATAACACATCTCAGTAAGCTCAGGGTCCATGGAGGCTTCTCCTCCACCCTGGCCCACTTCCATAACACATACATCAGGCAATCACAAGAAAATGGCCCACTGGCTTGGCCCTCTGGCCCTCATAACAATATAAGCATATCATACACACTTGGCAGAGCTGCCTCAACGCCTGGCGGAGCTACCTCAACGCCTATATCAGTGGGAGTTGGGAACTCACACCTGTGCCATCCCATTGGGTGCTAACCCTTAGCATGGATGCACAATATATGGTACCTCCGAGAATAGAAGGAGCTACCTCAACTTCTAATCCCCTGGCCTGTGGGAATCAATCCCCTGGGAGCTACCTCAACCAAGAGCCAGCCATGCTAGGAGGAAACCATCATCTCCTAGGGAGGTCCATATCTATCTATTGGCCAACAGATCTATCACAGTCATATCACATCACAAATCAAGCACAGATGCATACATATATCATTATGAGGATGCAACTACCAATGCATGCATCATGAAATGACCACCACTCCCCCAGAGTGTGGTGTGGCACGCAAGATGGGAATTCATCCCCAGGGACTCTGAACTTACCTATCAAAGGCTCACTCTGTAGTTCTTTCCCTAGTCTGTGGCTCCCGCCACCAACAGTCTCACAATCAGGGCCTAATCAAGGCATATGCAGACTCATATCAACATCAAACCAATAGACATTCAATCAGAACAAATCACAGCAGAATTCCCCTAACCTAGGGTTCAATCAGAACAAGCCCTTACTAGGCTTCTCTCAGACCATACAAGGTTCACCATGGCTGCATACAAAGCATCTGAGTCATCACAGACTCTATGCAGCTCATCTAACAGAGCATAATCTCACAACAGCCCCATGGTTCAAAAACACTGGAACGGCCTAGAACTTAACCAAGGCACCATTCCACTAGCCTCACAGGCTCAACGCAAGCATAATCAAAGCTCTGGCATGGCTCCAAAATCACAAGTGACTTATCACACAAGCCACACATACAAGTCACAGAGCCAAAATTCAAAGTTATCTAAATCAGAAACTGAAAGCTAATCCTTCATCACTAAACCATTCTAAACAAGTTTCTCTACAGGACCCTGGGCTAATTCTAGCCCCAGCTCATATGGGTCACTATTCATGGAAACCCCCAGGATCAAAATTAAACGGAGAAACTTGAGTATCTTACCTCAGTGACGACTCAAAAGACCTCAGGACAGCTTTCTCAAGCTCTAGCATCCTTTATACGTCGTGGGTCCTCGCCAATCTCAAGTTCTCTGAGTGTTTCCTCTGAGAAATCACTCCTCACTCAAAGGGTTTTTCAAGAGCAGAAATTGAAGGATAATAGCTTTCCAAAGGGTTTCACTAAGATTAAAGGTCACAGGGAGGTCTTTAGGCTAGTATATAAGATCCTAAAAAGCTTGAAAACTCTCCAATGGAGGTTGGGGGTCGTAGGGAAGAAGAAGAAACTGTTTTCCTCTTCAATTTCGAGTTTTTGGCCTTAAATAGTGCCCCTGCCCGAGCTCTGGCACGATCCGCGCCACCTTCCGCGCTATCCGCGCCACTATGTCGGTGGTCTGGCGCCATCAGCGCCACTCCCGCGCCTCCAGCGCTAGCTTCCAGAGACTCTGGCGCCCATAGTGCCACACCTGGCGCCATCAGCTCCGGCTGGGAAATCTGGCGCCCTTGGCGTGGACCTCCAAAGAATCTGGCGCTACCAGCGCCTTTCTGGCGCCCCTGGCGCCACATTCCAGAGATCATGGGGCCATCAGCGTGGATCTGGCGCTCCAGGCGCCACTTTCCAGTGGGTCTGGCGCCATCAGTGCCACACCCTTAAAAGGGTTTTCTGCTGTGAATGAGGGTCCTTACAGAGATCCCATCTTTGTTCTTCCCTTTAGAAAACCTTTCTAGAAAAATCTTTAAAGAATACAAATGTTATATGGAAAAGACAACACAATAACAAAGCAAATATCAATCAAAAATCAAGCTTAAGGTTCAAGAAAGATATCACCTTATAATCCTCAGCTAATTCAATGATATGAATGATTCAAACAATCTGAGAATATATGCGACAGATGAATAATACTCTATCTTGATGCTTTCTTTAACCACTAGCTTGAACAATTCATCGATCATTAAGAATTATGGCTAAAAACACAAGTAACTCTCCATGATACTCATCATATTTGATTTTCTCACTAAACTCAGCCTTGGGTACTCTTGAGAGCTTTAGAAGGTGTCTATCACAAGGCTTGCACGAGTATCTCTGTTTTTCACTTTATGAATAACACAGACCAGACTATTCTATTTATAAAAAAAAAAGATTTAACTAACTATAATCGATTAACTTGTCAATGTAATCGATTATTTTAACTATTGTAATAGATTATTTTAACCAGATAATCAATTAAAGTGTTCATCAGGAATCTGAAAATTTGTCACGAACAAAATAATCGATTAAGTCATCTTGTAAACGATTATTCCAGATGAGCTCAATTTTCTAATGCACACATGTAATCGATTAAGTTCATATTTAATCGATTAACATAGACCATGTCTAAAACTTATGAATGCACATTTAATCGATTACGAACATCTAGTAATCGATTAAACCAGATGAACATGCTGTGTAAATTTATGCACAAGCTTATGTAATCGATTATTTCTCAAGATAATCGATTATCAATGAAACTTTCTAATTATGTGTTAAGCTTATTTAATCGAATACGAACCAGTGGTAATTGATTAAAATGTTCATAAGGCATTTTCTAGAAAACACACACATGCTGTAATCGATTATTTCACCTATGTAATCGATTAAAGTAGTGAGAAACTGTTTTATAAAATTCCTAGTTGCCTTTATGAATTTCTATCAATTTTATTATTACCACATGATTAAATATAATCAAATGAATGTATGAATGGATGAATTATCGAAAGCTAATGAGGATTATAAAGCTTTATCAACTAAATCAAGCTTAACAAAAATTACATATGCCATCAAATTGATTGGGCATGTAAAACATCAAAACTCATATGATTCAAACTTCTTGATTCCTTTGCTTCAGCTTCCTCAATTCTAACATAAAGCTCTAAGCATTCATCCCTTAAAAGCACGTGAATGCTACATATGTTCAATTGAAGTTTGGCATGATCAAAGCCAAAAAGAGGGAGATTGTTAGACATAGGGGGAGCATAAAGAGGATCAAGATGAGAAGGTTCTTTAACTTAGATAAGTTTTAGCTTTTTACATGTCATTCAATTGAAGGCATATGCAATTTGTTAGTTGGTCAAGAGTTTCATCCTATGATCCTTTGCATTGCATAAACATCATTCATTGGCATGCATACATGGTTTTTTATCAAGTCACATGTCTTGTGAAAAAGCTTAAGGTTTTCATGTTTGCATAAAAAATCCAAGTACTCATGGTTAAGTTTTGGAAAAACTACTTTTTACATTGACTTAATCGATTACCATAATTTGGTAATCTATTACTTAAACCATGAAGAACTAATTAGTCGATTACAAGGTAACAGTAATCAATTACATAGTATAAAACAGAAAATAGGTTATTCCTGTGTTAATCAATTACCATCTAATCGTAATTGATTACTTGGCGAGTTTTGGAAAACAAGAGTTTCTATGTTAATCGATTACATGACGATTTAATCGATTACTTTGCTCAAATATCTTTTCCAGAAAGCTAAAGAACATTTTAATCGATTGAATTTGTTCTTAACCGATTACATTGGTGGTTTTAATCGATTACATTGATGATTTAATCGATTACATTGAGTTACAACAATTTATTATAAAAAAATGGTAGGTCTTTTGAAACTAAGACAGATCATTACATTACGAATTTTCATAGTTTTCAAAAGCCTTCTGAAGTGAAAAGAGATACTCTAAGTAACAAAACTTTTGTCCACAAATTCCTATATTCATGTTTCATTGAAAGGTTTTCTCTTGGACAAGATTGTAAGAAGCTCTTAGAGAATTTGTTTTGAAACTTATTTGCTTTCAACCTTGATCAAGATTGGTAATCATATGCATTAATATACTGTGAATCATCAGGTTGTTTCTCTCTATTAGTTTCTGTGTAATTTGTTTTTACATTTCAGCTTGTAAGTTGCTATTTCAAAAGGGTTCTTTAAGCTTTTCTAGAGTAAAGTTATCTAGAGGGAAGAGTAGAGAAGGGTTCTCTATGTCTTGATCATTAGAAGTCTAATAAGGTTTTAGATTTCAGTTCTTTAACTAGGGTTGATAAAGGGTGATCTTTTGTAAGCTTGTAAAGTACATATTTTGTTAATAGTGGAACTCTAGCTAAGGTTTGGTTAGAAGAAACTGGATGTAGCTTCTCTTGTTGAGGGATGAACCAGTATAACTCTTTGTGTTAATTACTTTCTCTGAATCTCATCTTTCTGTCAGTGATTGCTAGTCTTTTGAATAATCATTTGAATATCAACAGATAAAATTTTTCTCTTATTGCTTTCCGTGAAGGGTGAGTCTTGATTGATTGAAAAATTGTTATTCAAAAAGGTGTCCTTGTGATACGATCCTAAATCCACTGCTTGTTTTAAAGAAATTTTAAAGACACTGTCTTACCAATTCACCCCCCTCTTGGTTAATTGTATGTGATCATATTGTTTTCAATATAAACCAACATACTTTATGTAAGGACCCTCATTCTTGGCGCGGGGATTCACATGAGAAAACCCTGTTGAGGGTGCGGCGCGAATGGCGCCAGGGTTGGCGCTGATCGCGCCAGACCCATTGGCTGTGGCGCTGATGGCGCCAGAGGCTTGGCCAGATCACGTTTTTAGAGTGGACATGGCGCTGGTGGCGTGGATAGGTTGAGAGGTTGGCGCGGGTAGCGCCAAGGGCCGCGCGGATCGCGCCACAAGTGCCCTGGAAAACCATTTTTCTCTGGATTTCCACGCTGATAGCGCCAGAGGTGACGCGAGTGGCGCCATAGGTCTCGGGAAGTTGGCACTGATGGCGCGGGGTTGGCGCTGTTAGCGCCGGACCACCGACATTGTGGCGCGGATCGCGCCAGACCTCGGGCAGGCTGAGTATAAAAGGGTCAAAACGCGAAAATTTGAGGGAAAAGGCACCTTCTTCTTCCCTGGACCTTCAGACCTCCATTAATGGCAGTTCCAAGCTTTCTGGGACCCTTTATGCTAGCCCAAACACTTCCTGATGACCTTTGAGTGTGAGTGAAACCTTGGTGAAGCCTAAATCCTTCATTTTATGCTCTTGAAAACCCCTTGTGAGTGAGAAGTGGAACCTCAGAGGAAAAGTGCAGAGAGCTTGAGTCTGGCGAGGACCCACAGCGTTTAAAGGACACAAAAGCTCTAGGGAGTTGTCCTGAGGTGTTTCTAGTCGCCATTGAGGTAAGAGACTCAAGTTTTTCCATTTGATTTTGATCCTGGGGGTTTTTATGAATAGTGACCCATATGAGTTGGGGCTAGAATTAGCCCAGGGTCCTGTAGAGAAACTTGTAGAGAGCATTGAATAGATGAAGGATTAGCTTTCAGTTTTTAATTTAGATATCTTTGAATCTTGGCTCTGTATATGCCTGTGTGACTTGTGTAGAGTCACTTGTTGATGGTTCTCTGATAGGCTAGAACCTTGATTGTGATGTGCTGAGCCTAAGTGGCTAGTTGAACAAGACTTTGAGTGGAACTCAGTCCGTTCTAGTGATAATTGAGGTTAAGGCTGAGGAAACTGTGCCTTGTGTGATTGAGTATTGAGTCCAGATGACTCAGAGGCTTGGCTTTCAGCCTTGGGGGACCTTGAATGGTCTGAGAATAGCCTTGAGTGGGGCTGAGTATGACTGAACCCTAGGATAGGGGAATTCTGTTATGATATGTTCTGTGAATTGTATGCCTGAGGGCTTATTTTGAAATGAAATTGCTTGTGCCTTGATTAGGCTTTGATTATGAGATTGTTGGTGGCGGGAGCCACAGACCTGGGAAGGAACTGCTGAGTAATCCCTTACCAGGTAAGTTTAGTGTTCTCTGGGGATGAATTCCCGCTTTGGTTGCACACCACACTCCTGGGGAGTGTTGGTCATGATTCATGCTGCATGCATTGGCTATGGCATTGTTTATATTGATTCTATATGCATCTGCATTGGATATATGTATGCTGTGATTGAGATATCTGTTGGCCAATAGATGAATACCGACATTGAGGAGCTCTGTCGGGTATTCAAGGCGTTGAGGAGCTTCGCCCATGGCATTGAGGAGCTCTGCCATATGTTGACAGGTACTGACGTTGAGGAGCTCCATCAGGGCGTTGAGGAGCTCCGCCAGGCATTGAGGTGCTCTGCCACCTGTCATTTGTTGTGATTGTGATTATGATTATGATTATGATCTGATGAGGGCCAGAGGGCCAAGCCAGTGGGCTATGTTTGTTATGCTGCCTGTATGTGTGTTGTGGATCGGTGAGCCAGGGTAGGAATGATTTCCCAAGGACTCTGAGCTTACTGAGATATGTTATCTCACCCCGTGTGGGGTTTTCTATGATTTCAGGTGACCATTCTAGAAGAGAAGATCAGTCTCAGGGCAAGAGGCCCGGCAGAGACTAGGCTGCTTGACTGAGGAGCGGCATGGAGAGCTTGAAGGCTCTATTTTGATTCTGTTTTGATGTATAGTTCTGTATACCCTCGAGGAGGGCTGATATTCTTTTGTATCCCCATAGAGTGGTGTGGAAACTGATGTATATATGTACAGAACTATCTGAGTTTATGATATGAGACTTTCCCTGAGTATATATTTGTTGTACATGTGACTAGCTGCCTAAGTCTTGTAGTTATCTGTCTTTTTGATGTTTGAGATGAAAAACTGGATCAGCAGGGGCGTGATAGATGTATGTTTTGTGTGTGAGATGCTTTATATTTGTGATTCCATACATAATGTATCAAGAAAAGCGATTCTGTGCTTCCGCTAAGTTTTATAAACTATGTTTTATGCGCTAATCTGATATTATTAATGATAACACGTCGGAGGCCTACGGGGTGTTACACTTTAAATATCAATTGCTGCATAGTTTTTCTGATCAAACACATTTGTGTAAGAAGTATGCAATGATTTTGTACCTCTGTCTCAGATCTTGAAATTTCATCATGGGTGCTCTGGAATTTTCTGTAGCTTTCAATTACCCTATATTTATCAAAGTGGTTTGCACTTTGATATGTTCAAACAAACAATATCAATATACTTTTAGTCTTTTTTTTCATCTCAATTGAAGCAACATAGCAAATTTTATAATATATTCTATTATTCTATCATAACTTAACCTGGTTGAGCAATGTAAATTATAATTTGATTTAATTTTGTTTTTATTTCAGGAAACCACCCCATAATCACATAGGTAGGTGTTAAGTTTCATTTTCTAAGAAAATGATAGGAATTAGCACAAATTTTGTATTTAGAGATATAATCCTCCCAAATTGCAGCGTCTTTAGTAGTTTTTGCAAAATTTGTGCTAATTGAACAACAAACTATCAACATTATGTAGTCAAAATAAGACTTGAATTTCCCTGTAGTATGAAAGCAATTGTTCATCATTTTTAATGATTAAACCACATATGGTTAACAAACAATCACTGGTATTGGTATGCTTCAAAAATGAATAGAGTGATAGTTCTCTCTACTAAATATATCTTTAGAAGTAAGATTGATTGAATAGATCAACTTTTTTCTTAAAGTGGAAAATTCTGATTTTACTAGCGTCATAAATTATTGGGGAATTTATTCGGTTGGTCAAAGAGATTAGTTAACATCTTGCATTGCGTCTATGTTACTATTTTTAGTTTTGTAGTTGAAAATAGTAAATTAGGTGTGGGTGCATAGTTTCATTTGTAGAGGAGAAGTTGCAAGTGCATTCTAGAAAGTGGAAAGCAAAAAACTGAATGTTACTAAGTTCTATTTTTGACTTTTTGTTTTCTTTTCTTTTTTGGTGAACTTCTGTTTTTTCTATTTATATATAAAAGGGAAGACCAATAGAGGTCTTACAATTCATAATTCTTTTTACTGATGTTTAGGTCATATAGTTCGTACACATTTCAATAATATTGCAATTTATGTGCCAAATGTATATGATAATTCTTATTTTTTTATTTTATAGGAGGATCCGGAAGTAGCAAAGTTTAGAGAGCAAGGCCTTAAATTCTTACGTGAGATGAAATTTCTCTTTAAGGTTACTATTGCTACTGGTTTTGCAGCATATGCACCATTTAAAGATTCAAGACAAAATGAATGATTCAACACAAGAACAAAAGAGACAAATGATAACATTGATGATAACGCTGAGATTGAAGTGAATGAGCCTTAGATAGACACAACAACTTAAACAATGTCTTCGGCAAAGGAAAGTGGATAAAGGAAGAGAGGAAGAGAGGGTGACAAAAGAATTGGGGTTGCTGCCAAGCTTTCCTCACAATTAGATTGTGTTATTCAAACATTTGAATCTATTGTATATGCTTAAGACCTAACTAGCATTACTACATGTGTAGCAAAGTTGAAAGATCTACCAGGACTTGAGCATGGGAGTGAACTATTTTACAAAGTCACTAGACAAATGACAAAAAAGGCAAACATGATTATCTTTGTTGCTTTAAAAGATCCTGAACTACAACTTGGATGGATCAAGTTTGACACTTGAGCACAAGTTCCTTAGTTTCTCCTCTATTTGATATCATTGGCACTTATTAGTTTTGCTTGGTTATGAAACTTGGTTATGTCATGGATCTTTGTTTTTAATTTTGGTTATGCTATGGATCTTGGTTATAGTTTGGCTCTTGATTTTTTCTAGTTGTGTTATGACTTTTTTTTTCCTTCTACAGGATGTCTTCATCATTATCATCAAATGACTCTTCATCTGATGATGACGATCACATTATGAAGAACAAAGTGTCGATGCTTGCTGTAGCTAATGTTATCAATTACTTCATGAATTATAGTGTGAAAAATCCATGTGGAGATTCAAGCATGATCGGCCATCGTTGGATATCTGAAATTTTAAATGGTCATCCAATACGTTGTTATCAGATGTTTAGAATGAAGAAATTTGTATTTCTTGAATTATGTGATATCTTGGAAATCAAGTACAGCTTAAAGAAAACTCGAAAAGTTGGAATTTATGAGCATGTTGGCTTGTTTTTATACATGTTAGTCAACCAAGTTCTGTTCATAATTGTGAGGAAAGATTTCAACATTCAAGTGAAAGTAAATCTAGACATTTCCATATATAGTGTCTTAGAAGCTGTGTGTTTGTTTGCAAGGGACATAATTAAGCCTGTTGATCCATCATTTAGAGATATTCCTGATGAGATTCTGAAAGATGCTAGATATTGCCCTTATTTTAGGGATTGTATTGGTGCAATAGATGGTACTCATATACAAGTTTGTGTTCCCTCTCATCTACAAGGAGTCTATATTAGTCGGAAAGGATACACTACCACTAATGTCATGGTTGTTTGTGACTTTAGCATGTGTTTCACATTTGTTTGGGCAGGTGGGGAAGGTTTTGCACATGATACTAAGATATTTATGGAGGCTTTATGTAAGTTTGCATTGTATTTTCCACATCCTCCTCAAGGTACTTAACATTTATATATTATAAATATATATACATATATATCATTATAAGTTTCTGTTCCAACATGCACTATTGTTTTATTCTTTGGGTAAATATTATCTTGTTGATTCTGGTTACCCTACTTTTACGAGTTTTCTAGGGCTGTACAAGAAAATTAGGTATTATCTCCTGCGATTTATAGGCCTAGAATAAGGGGAAAGGTTGAAGTTTTTAATTATTATCATTTTAGTCTTCGAAGTACAATTGAACGTGCATTTGATTTGTGTAAAACGAGATGGAAGATATTGGGTAATATGCCAACTTTTGCTTTGAAGACACAAAACCAAATCATTGTTGCTCTCATGGCTTTACATAACTTCATTCAAAGAAATGACAAGAGTGATGGAGAATTTGATTCACTAGATGAAGATAACGAATATACAGATAGTGGTGAGGAAAATGAAGTTGACCCTAGTATTACAACATGGAAAGAAGCAGATGTTCAATGTACTTTACAAATGTAACATATCTCTCTAAAAACTATGTTTCCAACATATATTTAATTTCTTTGTTTTTTAAGAATACAAGGTTGTGTGTTTATGGTATGAGTACATTTGAACAATTATATTGGATGACATTATTGATGATATTATTACGAGGTTAACGACATTTTATATTTTATATGTTACAAATTATAATTACATAGATCATAATTAAATTATAAATTAAAATGTAAGTGATTGCATTACTAAAACAATAATATATTAGTTACATTTAAAATATGAAAGTTAATCATGTTAAGATGTATAATTATATTTTTATGAGATACACTTTTCTATAAAAATAATTATTTTTTATCAAAATTTCTAGAAATAATGTCAAATCATATAATTTCCTTTTTGATAATTTTAATTATGTAAAAGACCTGTCACAATTTCATTCAAACATCATATTATTTTAAATAAACACTTAAGAATTTACATCAAATTAACTTATGTATAAAAGTAACTTTTCAAATAAGAGCTTCTTAAATAAATTTTTTTTCAATAAGATCTTCTACGCTAGTGCATCCAAACATGTCCTTAACATATTACTTTCTTGAATCTTGACCTTCCTTTAAAATAATGAATCCAATCATCTCTAATATAGAATGTTAGAAAGCACTTTCTAAATTTTAGCAATAATATAAAAAAATATGTTAAGTTTAAATCATATTGACCAATATCTTAGCATGACGGAAATCCCAAATCTACCTAATTTTGTTAAGGGGAAATAAGCTCAATAAGGCTTAAACCAAAACAATATATGGGAACTTACTATCAAGAACCAATTGCTCTAAAAGCTTATGTAATTACGTTATTAGGCATAACTCCACGAATAAACTTTGTAGTATCTTCAACGCACACCATGACCATAACATGAAAATCAGCTCTCCATATCTTGTACTTGAATAAAAATTTCATTAGAAGAATGGGAATTATCACCTGGTCATGTTGGTTCTGATACCAAGCTTAACTTATTAGGTGCAGCCATAAGTGTTATATTTATGTAGTAATATTTGGCAGCATTTTATGCAAGTGAGCTGACTTACATATAATGAGCATTTGGAGGAAGTTGATATGGTATATCACCCTTGAAGTTGTTGCTCAAATCACTGTACTATGAAAAAATTATTGTTAACAGCAAGGTTCTTTAGGTATCAATATTACTATCAAACATTATTAATTTCTAGAAGTAAAACTGCATTATCCCTACGTGTCTTCTTTATATTAACAACTAAGACAAAGAATAATTAAACAAAAAATGGATGCGATAAAAAGATGAAACAAATGTACACCAATAAATCTTTTCAGAGGCTTTTAATCCAAAGGTGGAGATTTGCGGAAAAATATCTTGAACTTCTGCACTTAAAGAATGTCTTGACAAAGTGATAGAATGCTTTTAGTTGAATATTTTTCTATCCTTCTTAGCTTATTTGACCTCTCTTGGGCCTTTATTTTCCTATTCTAATTCAGTTTTTGGCCTAGGCAAGTAAGTGGGCTTAATTGCTAATTGTTGCTTATTTTCGGATTTTTGCTCACTTGACATATCTGACTTGTGCAGGGCCTATAGAGTGCTACCAATCTTCGAATGCAGCATTCTAGGAGTCCCTGGAAAGATAACGAAAAGATCTACAAGTTTGCTAGAAATAGTCCGAGGCCAATTCTGTCATTTTGAGGGTCATTTTGAGCTTCGAAGTTAGCACCTCTGCACTTGTAATTTTGGGCTGCGAATTTGATTTTCATGGTTGTAAATAGTAAATCATTAGATTGTTGGATTTGTTTATGGCCCATTCTATTTTCAGAACTTAGTCACTAATATATTAGTGACTTTAGTGAAAACTTGGGGCACACATTTCATTTTAATAAAACAGTTTTACATTTCTCTCTTTTAGGTTTTTAGGATCAAAACCCTTACTCTCATTTTCTCTCTACTGTTCTTCTTTGTTCTTCATTGTTCTTCATTTTCATTTTTTTGTTCTTCCATTTTCGTGCACTCAATCCATGGGGCTTTCATTGATGATGATCATGGAAGGATAAATCACCAATCAATCCAAGGAACCAACCTAAGCACAAGGAGAATTGGAGTTCTGGTTTAGTATTTCGAATTCTACTTGAATGTTCATCTTCTTCTTCAATTGCTATTCTGTTTTTCATGATTATGAATGCGTTTAGGATTGAAAGCAGATTAGGTTATGGATTCATGCCTAATTTCGAATATTAATCACAGAATAATTGGA
>PYAF01006039.1:2165-17082 GCA_007407185.1 Glycine tomentella | reverse complement strand
TACACCTTCAAAGAATAAGGAAAGCTATCACCTGATAATCCAAGAACTCATGCACATGAATGATTCACCAGGTTGAATGACAAATTACTAACTCAATGCATTCCTTTCCTTATGCTTTTGATGATCAATGATGCTTCATACTCTTGAATCAATCAATCATATGAATTTGTGAAGCCTATGTGTTTAGTAACTCAGAAAACTCACTAATGAAAGCTCATGAAGGTTTGTGAAAGCCCAGAATACGAGTTATCAAAAGTTACAAACTTCAGAATAGTGGGTTCTATTTATAACAGCTTTATAACTAAAAATAATCGATTAAACCCGCTCCAGTAATCAATTATTTCGCATATGTAATCGATTAATCCAAGACTGTAATCGATTACAATGCTCCTAATGAGTTCTGGGTTTCAGCTATGAACAATATAATCGATTATTCCGTGAAGTAATCGATTAAACCAGTCAGTCATGTATTTCTAAATGAGCTTTGTAATCGATTATTACTATGTGTAATCGATTAAGACTTTGAGATATGATTCTTCAAGCATGCATGTAATACTTTGTAATCGATTATCACGATGTGTAATCGATTAAGACAGAGAGTTCCATCTTTCATAAAGAGCCTGAGTAATCGATTAATCTGATATGTAATCGATTACAATGATCATGATTTGTTTTCTAAAGGGCACGAAGAACAAAATAATCGATGCTACTGGCCTTGTAATCGATTATTAATAATGCAACTTTATTTTTCCAAAAACTTTGCTTCTTAAGTGCCTTTCTAATAAATTGCTTTTACTTAATCATTTAATCCTAAAAATCCTAGATGAATGATTCATTCATGATATGCTCAATTGGATTATCAGATCATAAACTCCCTTTTACATTAATCAAATTGGTCTTCAAGCTTTCTTTGGAACTTTTCCTTTGAGCATGTTGAAAGCACAAAACCTTGAAGCTTGATCTTTGTTCATTGATGCTTGGCTTCATCTGAATCAACAAAGCAAGTGAAGATAAAAGCAAAAAATTACTAAGTAAAAGCTTTGTACCTTGTTGGGTTGTGGTCTGCACGAAGAGGCTCGCCCAGGCGGCCAATTTGGCCTATATGCACTCGCCTGGGCGAGTTAAACAACTTTTTTTTTAATAAGAAATACTTATACTAAGTTAAAAATACTACTTATTTATATTTTAGCCTATATTTACTACTTTAAATATATATATATATATATATATATATATAAATTTTTATATTAAAAACATAAGAAAAGATTTAAAAACATACCTGACTAGGTTGCCTCCTAGAAGCGCTTATTTTACGTCGTATTAGCTGGACGCGTTGCAGCTCAAATGTCTTGAAGTTGTATCACAGTGATGAGTCTTTCAAATTCACCACCTAGATACGGCTTGAGTCTACTTCCATTTACAGTCCACGTTCTTTTTGTACTGGGGTCCTCGAGTATCACAGCTCCATGTGGCTTGACTTCCTTTATAATGAAAGGTCTGGACCATTTCGACTTCAACTTTCTTGGAAACAATCTTAATCGAGAGTTAAATAACAAAACATTTTGTCCAGGATGAAAATTCCTTTTTAAAAGCTTTTTATCATGATAGAATTTAACTTTTTCTTTGTAAAGCTTGGAATTCTCATATGCAGACATCCTCATTTCTTCCAATTGATGTAGCTGTAGCTTCTTTTGTTCACCTGCAAGGTCAGTATCAAAATTAAAGAATTTTAAGTCCTAGAAAGCTTTATGTTCTAGTTCCACTGGTAAATGGCAGAATTTGCCATAAACTAGCTGAAATGGGGTAAGCCCAGTGGGTGCTTTGTAAGCTATCCTATATACCCAGAGAGCTTCATCAAGTTTTTGAGACCAATCTTTCCTTGACTGGGCAACTGTCTTTTCTAAAATTCTCTTGATTTCTCTGTTGGAAACTTCAGCTTGCCAATTAGTCTGTGGGTGATACGGAGAAGCTACTTTATGTTGAACACCATAATGCTGGAGGACCTTTTGAAGTTGGGCATTACAGAAATGTGATCCTCTATCATTGATGAGTACACGCAGAGTTCCAAATCGAGCAAAAATATTTCTATTCAAGAAGTGGATAACTGTTTTTGAATCAGCTTTTTGTAAAGCTACTGCTTCAACCCATTTGGTCACATAGTCCACTGCTAACAAGATATATTCATTGGAGTATGAAGATGGAAATGGACCAATGAAATCAATTCCCCAACAGTCAAAGGCTTCAACTTCTAAGATATTTTGTAGAGGCATTTCATTTCTCTTGGAGATTCCTCCGGTCCTTTGGAAGTTATCACATCTCTGCACATATTCATGAGCATCTTTAAACAATGTTGGCCAATAGAAACCTGCTTGCAGAACCTTTGCCACAGTTCTTTCTCCATTATAATGCCCTCCATAAGGTGAGTTGTGACAATGCCACAGAATGTTCCTTGCCTCTTCTTGGTTCATACATCTTCTTAATAGGTTATCTGTACCAATCTTGAAAAGGTAAGGATCATCCCATACAAAATACTTAGCATCACTGAGAAACTTCCTCTTTTGGTGCCAAGAATAATCTTCAGGGATTGCACCTACTGCCTTAAAATTAGCCATTTCTGCAAACCATGGCCTTTCAGAGATATGAAGGAGTTTCTAATCGGGGAATTCTTCTTGTATTTCTGGATCTGGGGTGGCTTCATTGGTAAGCCTGGATAAATGATCAGCCACATAATTTTCACATCCTTTTTGATCTTTTATTTCTAAATCAAATTCCTGCAGCAATAAAATCCATCGGATAAGTCTAGGTTTAGAATCAGTTTTTACTAATAAATATTTGATTGCAACATGATCTGTGTAAATCACCACCTTTGATCCAATTAGATAAGATCTAAATTTTTCCAAGGCATATAATATGGCAAGTAGTTCTTTTTCCGTTGTTGCATAATTAATTCGTGCATCATTTAAAACCTTGCTTGCATAGTGTATAACATGGAAAACTTTATTCTTTCTTTGTCCCAAAACTGCTCCCACCGCATAATCACTCGCATCGCACATAATTTCAAAATCAAGATTCCAATCGGGTGCAGTGATTACGAAGGCGGAGATCAATTTTTGTTTCAAAGTTTCAAAGGCTTGGAAGCAAGAATCATCAAACTGAAATGGGACTTCTTTGTTTAAAAGATTGCTAAGTGGTTTAGCAATTTTTGAAAAATCTTTTATGAACTGTCGGTAAAATCCTGCATGTCCCAAGAAGCTTCGAACGCTTTTGACGTTGCTTGGTGGAGGTAATTTCTCAATGACATCTACTTTAGCTCTGTCCACTTCAATGCCTTTCATGGAAATCTTGTGACCTAACACAATGCCCTCTGTCACCATAAAGTGACACTTTTCCCAATTTTGCACAATGTTAGATTCAATGCAATGTTTTAAAACAATATCAAGTTTAGACAAGCATGAATCGAAAGAAGTACCAAAAACAGAGAAATCATCCATGAATATTTCAATACTTTTTTCGACTAAATCAGAAAAAATAGAAAACATGCACCGTTGGAAAGTGGCGGGAGCATTACATAAACCAAAGGGCATCTTTCTATATGCAAAAATACCGAAAGGGCAAGTGAATGCTGTTTTCTCTTGGTCTTGTGGATCAACATAGATTTGGTTATATCCAGAGTAACCATCAAGAAAACAATAGTATTTCTTACCTGCTAGCCTCTCTAGCATTTGGTCCATGAAGGGCAACGAAAAATGATCCTTTCGGGTGGCGTTGTTGAGCTTCCTATAGTCAATGCACATTCTCCAACCAGTGACAGTGCGTGTTGGAATCAACTCATCTTTATCATTCTTTATTACTATCAAACCACCCTTTTTAGGCACCACTTGAACGGGGCTTACCCATTGACTATCTGATATAGGGTATATCATTCCTGCTTCGAGCAGCTTTACTACCTCCTTTCTCACTACCTCCTTCATGGTTGGATTCAGACTTCTTTGTGGTTGTGCAACAGGTTTAAAGTCTTTTTCCATTAAAATTTTATGCATGCAGTATGAAGGACTGATACCTGTTAAGTCTGACAAGGTCCAACCAATAGCTTTACTGTTTTGTTGTAAGATGTCCACCAATTTCTTTTCTTCATCCTCAGAAAGATTTGCATTGATGATTACTGGTTTCTGAGAATTTCCTGCAAGAAAAACATATTTTAAATGTGAAGGAAGTACCTTAAGTTCCAGCTTTGGTTCTTCTTCCTTCTTTTCTTCTTTTAGTTCTTCAAAGAGGTTTTGATGAACAAGTACTTCTTTGCATGAATTTAATTGATGAAGATACTTTGAGGTGTGGTCATCTCCATCTTCTTCTTGAGTTTCAGTCAATGCTTTCTCTAAGCCATCTTTCTTGTGAAGGAATCTTCTAGAGTCAGAAATAACTTCATCGAGAACATCCACTCTAAAACATTCTTTCTTATCTACAGGGTACTTGATGGCTTCAAGAACATTAAACTGAAAACTTCATCATCATGAACTCTAACAGTGAGCTTTCCCTCATCAACATCAATCAGCACCTTGGCAGTCTTCATAAAGGGTCTGCCTAAAATCAATGGTACTTCACTGTCTTCATCCATATCCATGACTACAAAGTCAACGGGGAAGAAGAGTTTGTCGACTTTCACTAACACATCTTCAATGATGCCATAAGGATGCTTAATAGATCTATCAGCTAACTACAGCGTCATCATGGTAGGCTTAATTACAACTGCTCCTATCCGCTTAACCATGGATAATGGTATGAGGTACTAAATACAACTCCATTAAGTCAAGAAGAGATCTTCCCACAGATAAATTACCAATAGTAATAGGAATTGTAAAGCTACCTGGATCTCTAGACTTTTCTGGGAGAGTCTTTTGGATGATGGCACTGCATCCTGCATCTAGCTCTATGGTCTCCTCATTGGTATATCTTCTTTCCTTGGTAAGGAGATCCTTCATAAACTTGGCATATGTTGGCATCTACTCCAATGCCTCAGCAAAAGGGATATTTATTTGTAACTGCTTGAAGATGTCAAGGAAACGTTTGTATTCCCTTTCCTTTGACTTATTGGATGGAGCGTGTGGATATGGCATGTGTTGGACTAGTGACGGGGTTAAGGCTGTTTTACCTTTGTCACTTCTTTTCTTTTTATCCTCACTTGTCACTTTTCTCTCAATTTTTTCATTAGTTTCTCCCTCATCTTTTTCTTTTTCACTTTCATTTTCTTTTTCCCCTTCATCATTTTTCTCTACATTTCCTTCATTTTTCTTTTCTTCCTCATTCCTACCCACTACAGTTCCCCTTCTAGTGATAATTGGTTTACACTGTTCTTTGGGATTGATTTGGGTATTTGCTAAGAAAGATCCACCTCCATTGTCAGCTAACTGCTTGGCAAGCTGCCCCACTTGTAGTTCTAAATTCTTGATAGAAGCTTCGGTGTTCTTTTGATTGGTGATGGACATTTGCATAAATTGTGTAAGGGTGTCTTCCATCTTTGTCAATCTATCGGACTGAGCTTGCTGTGGTGGATTTCTATTTGAAGGACCTGAAAAAGAGTTAGAAGAACTTGCAAAGGAATTGTTAGGAGGACCTGCAAAAGAAGGGTTAGCGGGAAGATAAGCATTATTATTTTGCCTCCAATTGTAAGGTTGATTAGAACCTGGACCACTGCGATATCCTTGGTAATTCCCTTGATAATTTAGTTGAGGTCTTGCTTGATTTTGCATGTAATGTGCTTCCTCTTCTTGTGAACAATCACCAGGTTCTGTGCAATGGCCATTCTGATGGTCTCCTCCACAAAAATCACATCTCAGAATTTGAACTTGATGGGCTGAATGAGATTTCTGTGACCTTCCTTGTTGAATTTGAGGAATTTGGCCTATTTGTTTTGTTAAGGCCTCTAATTGCTGGGTCAAGAGCTTGTTTTGAGCCAAGATGGCACTTTGAGTGTCGAGCTCTAGTACACCTTTCCTTTGAATTGGTAATCTATCATGGTGAGATTGATAGTCACTTGCTGCTATGGAATCAATGATCACTATGGCTTCCTCAGGGCTTTTAGACATCATGGTTCCTCTGGCTGAAGCGTCAAGGATCATCTTGGTTTGGGGCCTCAAACCACTGTAAAAGATGTGTAATTATGCTGCATCATCAAAATTGTTGGTTGGGCATCTCCTTAGTAGTGACTTAAATCTTTCCCATGTCTCACAGAGGGGTTCATCTACACCTTGAGAGAAAGTAGCAATAACGGACTTTACACTGATGAATCTTGAAGGAGGGAAGAATCTGGCGATGAATTTTTCTTCCAAATCGTCCCATGTGCTTATACTTTTATTTGGCTATGATTGAAGCCATGTTTTAACCTTACCTGTGAAAGAAAAAGGAAAAGCTCTAAGGTAAACAGCTTCAGCGTCTTCGTCCGATGCTCCCATTGTACGGCATAGCTCCATGAAAGTAGACAAATGCGTGTAAGGATCTTCATGGTCTAGCCCAGCAAATGGATGTAAGCCAATGAGACTGAGTAATGTTGGCTTCAGCTCCACAACCTTGTTGTTGAAAGGAGGGATGACTATGCTGTTGTAGTGCTTGGGACCTTGTTGATAAGCATAGTCTCCAAGAGTCCTCCTTACTAGTCTATTTTCTTCTCTGCCACAATCAACCATGTTGTCTCTTACCTCTGGTTTTTCGAGTGAAGGAGGATCAATAGACACAGTTTCCTCGGAATGCTTGTTGGATTCTTGTTTCTTCTTTTTTCTATTTTTCCTTTTTTGTTTTAGATATTTCTGGATCAAACTGAGGTGTATCTGTAGAAGACTTACCTCGCATAAAGAGAAAGGACGAAAAGCTACAAGATTCTGTTAAGCACCTAGTTTTAAAATAACAAGAAAATATATATACACAAATAGGAAATAAAGAACAAGAAAATTCTACTAAACTGAAATTTAAACAACTAAAGTAAACGAATCAAATCCCCGGCAACGGCGCTAGAAACTTGTTAGGATATTTCCCCGGCAACGGCGCCAGAAACTTGTTAGGATATTTTCACGGCAAGCGCACCGTTTTATCGCTGCAAGTTACAAATTTGTAAAAGTTTGTTTCCACAGGGACTTGATATGAACGAAGATTCATTTGTTGTTTTGTTTGTAAAGTAAAGATTACGGAAAACAAATAAACGATTATAGAAAATAAATAAATGAGTACAAGTCAAGGAAGTGTAGGATTGAATTTCGTCTTTCTTATCCCTTTAATTGATTTTACCTATGCATTTTCTATTCTTATTGCCGCATAAGTTTATGTAAACTTAATTCGATTCTTCGCAATTAAGTCCTAAGGATATTTTACTAAATATCGATCCCTCCCATATTTAATTAAATACCCTAGCATTAAGCTTCTAATCACGTGTTTTGTGCGATCAAAACATTAAGCCCTATTCCTAGCAACGTAACGTAGTGAGTGATTTAATCCAGTTCAAACCCTAAATTTACTTTCCAGTCGCCTTTAGGGTTAAATTCATGAAACTAACGATTAATTAGAATCAGGCGTTAAGCGTAGAATAAAATCACCAATAAGGAATAGAACAATGCATAAATAATTAAAAGAGCATAGGGATAAGAAGAGTACGTCCAATCCTTAGGAAAGTTTAAGCGAACATCGGTAGAACCTCCTCGAGAGAACCACTGACTAAGCTCATCATCGATCCTCTTTTCGACAGAATCTCCTTATACAATGCACTCTTTCTCACTTCCCTAAGTTTCTACACTCACTTAGGAACCAAGAACAAGCTAACTAGGGATAAGTAGGTGTATGGGAGAGAAAAATGAAGTGGAATGCATCCTCCTGCCTCAAAAATTCGTCCCTATTTATAGATTTTGTGGTCCTGGCTGCTTTGGTCGCCCAGGCCACCAATTCCTTCATAAAATGGGCGCCTGGGCGAGCTAAAGGGGGCTCCTTGGAACTTGATACTCGCCCAAGCGAGTAAAATAGGCATGAACTGGCCGCCTGGGCGAGCTTAAAGCTTAGCCATGATGATTTCTTTGGGCCTTGGTGCTTGTTGGGCCTGGAATGCTGTTGGGACTTCATTCTTTACTTAGTTAACTCCCAGCTCTTGGTTTTCGAAGCTTGATTCTTCCGTAACCCTTAAGCCTAGCAAAATTAAAACATTTGATTGGACGAAATCTTTTCAAAATATGAAAGTATAACTCACCTTAATATAACCATAAATTAACTAGGCTTCTAGGGTTAACTTGTGAATAAATCAATTAAAATAACTGATAAGTGCTATATTTGAATTCTATTTTTACTAAAATGTGGCACTTATCACGTGGTAATTTCCACCACAGTCGTGGTTAACCATAAGAGCTGTAGTTAATCCACAACGTCCTAGAGCTTCATTGCCACTATTTTCTAACCACGATCGTGGTGGATTTTACCATGGCTGTAGTGTGGCTTTTCGAATTGATATCTTTTAGGAAGCTATAAATAAATTTCTAAACTTTGTAAAAAATTATCCTTTGATAACTTTCTTTCCCTTACAAATTTTGAGAGAACCTTGAGGGTTTTTTTAGAGTTTGAAGCATGGGTAACACCGGGAGGATGGATGTTAGGTAGAGGAACTATATAGAGTAAAGGAGAAAGCAACAAATTTCTTTCAAAAGAATTTTAGTGAAGAGGATTGGGTTAGACCAATACTTGAGCGAGTCAACTTAATTTAATCAAATTTCACAATCACAAAGTGATTCTTTGATTGAAATTTATGGGGAGGAAAAGGTTAGAAAGACGGTGTGGGAGTATGGAAGCTCTAACAGCCTCTTACATGGAACTATGAACTAACTTAACCAGAAGACTTTTGTTAGCTATGAGGAAGATGAAGATATGGAATCAAGAAGAATGAAGAAAATTGTTTTCTTAGTTGTTTTAAAAGATAGATCCTTCTTGAAAGTCTTTCGCTGTTACATTTTTGAAAGGAAATTTTAAAACTCTGAGGAAAAACCAATTCACCCCCCTCTTGATTATGTGCATAAGTGTTCATTATATTTTCAATTGGCATCAAGAGCTGGTTCTTGTAATTTGCTTAAGATCTTTCTAAAATCCTTGACAATGAATACTAATCAAACAACTTTCAAAGAGGGAGACTCATTGAATAGACCACCTTTATTTGAAGGGGAACATTTTAACTTCTCGAAGAATAGAATGCAAATCTTTATCCAATCAAATGACCCGGGTGCTTGGAATTGTATTGAGAAAGGTCCTTTCATTCCTACCAAGATTGTTGATGGCAAAACAATACCAAAAGAATGGGAAGAAATGTCAGAAATGGAAAAGAAAATGATTCAATATGATTTCAAAGCAAAGAATATGATAACTTCTGTTTTATCTTCCGATGAATTTTTAGGACTGTTAGGTGCAAAAGTGCCAAAGAAATGTGGGAATTACTTGAAGTTACACATGAAGGTACTGATGATGTGAGAAGATCAAGGAAACACACTCTCATTCATGAATATGAAATGTTCAAGATGAGAGATGATGAGAACATCTCACAGCTTCAAACTAGGTTTACCCACATTGTGAATCACTGATAATGCTTTGTCGAGACGCATCAAAAACAATTTTACTAAGCTAATTCTGTAGCACAGAGCTAACCTAGGTCGACTCAGAGACACGATCAATATGGTTCTAGCTTCAAATTGTTGGTAATAATAAGGGGGGGATTTTGTCAAACAGTTGGTATGCGTAAAGTAAGACATGCAAGAACACAAACTAAAATTAAAGAACAATGCAAAAATTAACAAGATTATCAAGGAGTAAAATAAAACAGATTAGAAAGCATCAATCCAATTCACCAACCTAAGCTATTTGAATCATCATCATTCCCATAAGTTGATTCTAACATGAACATTCATTCAATCTCAATAGAAGCAGTTCAATCGATTCTACTCTTAAATTAATTGAAACCACAACCCTAACTGAAATATCATTCAATTAATCTTGTGATTATCATTTGAAATTAAGACATGAATCCATAATCCTAATTCACTTTCAATCCTAAATGTATCCATAATCATGAAAACATAATAGAAATTGAAGAAGAAGGTGAATATTCAAGTAGAATTCGAAATACCGAATCGGAACTCCAATTCTTCTCTTGCTTGAGTTAGATCCTTGGATTGATTAATGATTTAGACTTCCATCATGATCACCAAGGAAAGCCCCATAAAATGAGTGCAGAAAAATGGAAGAATAGCAAAATGGAAATGAAGAAGATGAAGAACAATGAAGAACAAATGAGAGAAAATGAAGAACAAGCTTTTGATTCTAAAAACTAAAGAAAAGAAATGTAAAACTTGTTTATTGAATTGTAAAGTGTGCTGTCCAAGTTTTCACTAAAGTCACTAATATATTAGTGGCTAAGTTCTGAAAATAGAATGGGCCATAAATAAACCCAACAATCTAATTATTTACTATTTACAACCATGAGAATCAAATTCGCAGTCCAAAATTACAGGTGCAGAGGTGCTAACTTTGAAGCTTTAAATGATCCTCCAAATGATAGAATTGGACTCGGGCTATTTCTAGCAAACTTGTAGATCTTTTCGTTATATTTTCAGGGACTCCTAGAATGCTGCATTCGGAGATCGGTAGCACTCTATAGGCCCTGTACAAGTCAGATACATTAAGTGAACAAAAATCCAAAAATACGCTACAATTAGCAATTAAGCCCACTTACTTGCCTAGGCCAAAAATTGAATTAGAATGGAAAAATACAAGTCCAAAAGAGGTCAAACAAGCTAAGAATGATAGACAAAAATTTAACTAAAATCACTTGCTTGGTCTAGGAAAAACTTTTGATGTAGAAGAGCTGAACATCAAAATTCTCAAATGTTTAACAAGGGATTGGCAGCCTAAAGTCACAGCCATTAAAGAATCAAAGGATCTATCAAAGATGTCAATGACAACTATGTTTGGTATGCTTTTAGAATATGAGCTTGAATTATCTCAACTAACTCGTGGTGAAGATGCAAATAAAAAGCATAAGAGCATTGCATTAAAAGCTGCACCTTCAAAGATAGAAAAAGATGATAGTTCAAGTGAAGATGATGATGATGAGAATATGAATCTCATTGTAAGAAAGTTTTTCAAGTTTCTAAGGAAGAATAAAAACAGAAAGCAACCATTTCAAAAGAAAAGAAATGACAACACCAACAAGAACAACAACTCCTCCTCAATCACTTGCTTTGAGTGTGGAAAACAAGGTCACATAAAGTCAGATTGTCCCTCATTAACAAAGAAGCCACAATTTGAGAAGAGATCTAGAAGGGAAGGAAAGCCTAGAAAGGCTTACATTCCTTGGGAGGATAATGAATCAACAAGTTCTGAATCCTCTTCAGAAAAAGAAGTTGAAGCTCACCTATGCCTTATATCTATCATTAATGAAGAAGATGAATCATTAAGTACATAATCAGAGGTAAATTCTGAATTTGAAAATGTAGTTGATGCTTTTCATGAGATGCATTGTGAAGCTCAAAAACTAGCAAAAGCAAACAACAAGCTTAAGAGTGATCTAAGATGGCATGTATCCAATCTTGCTGAATTGCAAGAAGAGCTTTGTAAATTGAAAGAAGATCATGATAAGCTTCTTTCAAGTTATAAAGAGAAAGGATGTACATGTTCCTTAGCCAACTCTAAGGTTGATGAATACAATGAATTGCAAAAAGAATTTGATGATTATAAGCTGAGTAAAGGAAAAGAAAACATGTGCTTACAAACTGAAAATAACTATTTGGTTGATTTGCTAAGAAAATATTACAAAGGCAAATGAAACTTAGATGAATTACTAAGTGTGCAAAAATTTGCTGGTGATACTTATGGTTTGAGATATAAACATGGAGCTAGAACTCAAAATAAGCTTGTGTTTGTACCATCAAAACATAAATATCATAGGCAGCACAATCAACCAAATATCTATAATAGATTTACTCATGCTAGAACATCAAGATCTCTTACTTGCAATTATTGTATGCTTAAAGGTCAGACATCATACAAGTTCTTTGCTAGAAGATTTTATGTTCCTAATGGTGAATGTATATGGGTTGAGAAAAGAAAGAAAGCAACTAACCCCTTTGGACCCAACTTAAATTGGGGACCCTATTTCTCTCTTTAATTTGATTTGTGCAAATGTGTCTTAGAGCAAAATCTTCAATATGGTATCTAGATAGTGGATGCTCTAGACACATGACCGGAGACATATCCATGCTAACAGATTGAGTACTTGAAGAAAGAGGATATGTTACATATGGGGACAATAATAAAGGCAGAATAATTGGGCAAGGCAACATTGGAGACAGCTTATCCACCATAATCAAAGATGTGCTTTATGTTGAAGGGCTGAAACACAATTTTCTAAGCATTAGTCAATTGTGTGATAAAGGTTTCAAAGTCACCTTCAACAATGAGACTTGTTTCAAAGTCACCTTCAACAATGAGACTTGTTTCAAAGTCACCTTTCAAAGTTGACAAATGCCGGCTGAAGCTTCATTCTGAAAGTGACACAATTCCTATTCCACCTCAATCCACTAATGATTAAATTGCAGGATGCGTCTAGCTTAAGACGTTAAACGAGCACTCTTGATGTAAATACATGTTTATAAGTTCTGTTTTAATTTTTATAGCAGTAGATTTACAATTCATGCATGTTAAATTTTAAGTATTTAGGTACATGCATTTTAGTTAAGACAAAAAGCATTTAAAAATTAAAATAAAAGGCTGTTAAAAGTGTGGCGCCAACCGCGCCAAAGACACGGCCAGTTCACGCCATCCGCGTGAACTCTCGCGCTAATCGCGTGGGAAATTCGAACCTAAGCTTCCCATCTGCAGTATTTCACGCTGACCGCGCTAGGTGCGGCGCTGATCGCACCAAGAGAAGGTCAATCCACGCAACTAGCGTGGACACCCGCGCGGATCGAGTGAAGAGGCCGAAAGAAAAACCCTTCCAGTATCTACTGACTCGGATCGCGCCAGATGCCGCGTGGACTGCGCGGGACTGTTAAAACTGTTTTTAATTTGAATTAATTGGGTTTCTCCATTAGAATTTGAACAAAGCCTCGAACATGTAATGAGCCAAATCTGGGAATTGTTTCCTATGCATATCCATGGATAATGATGATTCTTGTGATTCTCATTTTGTTGATCTAATTGTGTTATTTGGTGATATACCTGAATTTAAATCTGGGAATCCACAGTGGTAAGCCGTGCCGGATGCTAAATACTTTCTGATACTTATAGCTTGGCTTTCAAATTTGATCTGAATTTACAGGTGTCTGAGGCCTGCTTTGGGGTGTTTGTAGAACTGATTGTTAAACTGCAATTTGTGACCCCAAGTAAACAACAAACAGTTTGTAAATTGGAACAATGGTAAGGAAATAAATCTGGGAATCAAAGACACATTGCGGAATTCTGAGCAGTTTGATTTCCCAAATGATTGTAAATATGCTTGCCGTGAACTGTGCTGTTATTTTTTGAATGATATTAACTAATGCACATTCTAGCTGGATCTGAACCACAATGTAAGGATCAAATCTGGGAATTCACCCTACTGCACCAAGTATAGTTTGGAATTTTTCTGCACTGTAGGGTGAGGAGAGTAAGAAAGACACGCCAGCAAAATACCGTTGCATCCTGCAGCAAAATGACAACAACAGGACCATTTATTTTTTTTATTTTACTGTTTTTATTTTTAATTTTCAATATGCTTTTAATTTAGCTGTTTTGTTACTTTACTATTTTTTTAATTCTGTTTGGATTAATGTTCATTCTGGTTGTGATTCTCAAACAATGCATACATGATTTTCTTTTCAATTATTGATGAGGACAACAATTTTCTAAATCTGGGAATGGGTATGCATTATTTGCTGAATCACATTCAAGAAACAAAGGATGTCCAACAGAAAATTTTTGTTTTAGTTATTTGTTTAAATTTTTAGCTGAATAATTCAATAAAGTTGGCAACACATCAGATTTTTCAGAATTAAAAGTGAATGGACACAATAATAGATAAGATTCTCTGATGAAAGCTTGTGTGAAATGAAAGATAGCATGAATTGCATGATACATGAATGGCATTTTGATTGTTGGTATATAATATCCATGTTGAAGTGGAAATGTTGCTTGAAATGAAGTCAGCAGTGATTGACTCGAGTTTGAGCACCTGTGAGATTTTGAGCCAAACAATTATTTTTTCTGAGAGACTCCATTTTCATAGTATTCTAGAACTTGAATTGTTTCTCTGGATGCAGGTGGACTTGACATGATTAAGGCAATTTCTTCTTATAAAAACCAGGGCCAAAATTGACTTACCTTCAATTATTTTTCCATTTGTACCTATTGTTGAGCTTTAGCTTTTCATTTCAAATTACCCAAATCATAGCCATATCCATTGACCAACCTCCCTGAGGCTAGAAAAGGTATAATTTAAGTCCATGACAACAGGAAACAGGGAATTGTCCATCAAGGCATGAAGGAAAACAAGTTGAATTCAATTGGTATGGAAGAACAAGAATAAATAAGCACAGGCCAGTTGAAAAATAATAAGCCTGAGATTATTAGCTGGAAGTCTGAAAGTTGTTGTATTAAGTTAAGAAAAAGAAAAGAAAATCAAAAAGAAAGTTATTGCTTTGTTTTGTTTTATTTACCATAAAGAATAAATTGTTTGATGAGTCATTATTTATTACTATTTACTCATCTTTCTGTACTCATTTTAATCCCTAATTGTGTTTAAATGTCTATATCTTGCACTGTTTCTCATTTAGGATTTAATTAGACCGATAATTCAGATTTTAATTAATTTGGATTATTTTAAGTTTAATTATTCTAATTTTTATTTTCAGGGCAGTTTAACAATTAATTG
>PYAF01006038.1:66855-113547 GCA_007407185.1 Glycine tomentella | reverse complement strand
CCCGAAAGGACCACTTTCCTCTTCCTTTCATGGACCAAATGCTTGAGAGGCTTGCTGGTCATGACTATTATTGTTTTCTTGATGGATACTCTGGGTATAACCAAATCCCAGTAGCACCAGAAGACCAAGAAAAGACAGCCTTTACATGTCCATTTGGGGTGTTTGCATACCGCCGAATGCCATTTGGATTGTGTAATGCGCCTGCAACCTTCCAGAGATGCATGCTTTCCATTTTCTTTGACATGGTAGAGAGAGGCCTTGAGGTATTTATGGATGACTTTTCTGTTTTTGGTCCTTGCTTTACTTCATGCTTAGCTAACCTAGCTAAAGTTCTAAAAAGATGTCAAGAGACAAATTTGGTTTTGAACTGGGAAAAATGTCATTTCATGGTAAGAGAAGGTATAGTGCTAGGCCATAAAATTTCTGAAATGGGAATAGAGGTAGATAGGACAAAACTATTATTAATTGAGAAATTACCTCCTCCTATTAATGTGAATGGCGTTCGCAGTTTTTTAGGCCATGCAAGTTTTTACAGGCGTTTCATCAAGGATTTCTCCAAGATTTCAAAGCCACTCAGTCAATTGTTGGAGAAAGACACTGATTTTTGCTTCACTGATGCTTGTCTTGAGGCATTTAACACCTTGAAGCACAAACTCACCACTGCACCTATTTTGATAGCTCCTGATTGGAGTTTGCCTTTTGAACTTATGTGTGATGCTAGTGCTTATGCAGTAGGTGCAGTTCTAGGACAGAGAAAGGAAAAGCGTTTGCATGTCATATACTGTGCTAGCAAAATTTTAAATGAGGCACAAGTTAATTATGCCACCACAGAAAAAGAGATGCTAGTTGTAGTGTATGCTTTAGATAAGTTCAGGTCATATTTAGTAGGTTCTAAGGTGATTGTATATACTGACCATGCAGCTCTTAAATTTCTGCTGAACAAGCAAGATGCAAAGCCACGCTTGTTGCGTTGGATTTTATTATTGTAGGAATTTGATTTGGAAATCAAAGATAAAGCTGGAGTAGAGAACAAGGTGGCTGACCACTTGTCCAGGATTCAGGAGAAAGATTTGCAGGATGGACCAGAGATTGAAATCAATGAGTCTTTCCCTGATAAGCAAGTGCTTGCAGTACAATTCAGTCCATGGTTTGCAAATATGGCCAATTTTAAAGCTGCTGGAATCATGCCTGAAGAATTAAATTGGCAGCAGAGGAAGAAATTCCTACATGATGCAAGGAGGTACTTCTAGGATAACCCTTTCTTATATTTTCAATGCACTGACAATGTTATCCGCAGATGTGTAGCTGAGACCGACGTGCCGAATATTCTGTGGCACTGTCATTCCTCTAACTATGGAGGCCATTTTGGTGCAAACAAAACTGCACACAAAGTTCTGCAATGTGGCTATTATTGGCCAACACTCTAAGGATTCTAAAGACTTTGTGATGCAGTGTGATAGCTGTCAAAGAACAGGTAATATTTCTCGTAGAGATGAGATGCCATTGAACAACATCCAAGAAGTTGAACTATTCGATGTATGGGGGATTGATTTCATGGGGCCTTTCCCTAAATCATTCTCCAACCAATACATCTTGGTTGCTGTGGATTACATTTCCAAGTGGGTTGAAGCAGCAGCTTTACCCACCAATGATACTAAAGTGGTAGTCTCATTCTTAAGGAAGAACATTTTCACCAGATTTGGGGTGCCAGAGCGATCATAAGCGATGGAGGGACTCACTTCTGCAACAAGCAGTTTGATAGCTTGTTGGCAAAATATGGAGTCAAACACAAAGTGGCTACCCCTTATCATCCTCAAACAAGTGGCCAAGTAGAGATTTCCAACAGAGAATTGAAAAGAATATTGGAGAAAACTGTTGGAACATCAAGAAAAGACTGGTCTAAAAAACTAGATGATGCTTTGTGGGCATACCGGACTGCATTTAAAACTCCTATAGGTATGTCTCCTTTTCAGCTTGTCTATGGTAAGGCTTGTCATCTCCCTATTGAACTTGAACATAAAGCACTTTAGGCAACTAAGTTTTTAAATTTTGAATTGTCAAAATCTAATAAAAAAGGTTGCTTCAGTTGAATGAATTAGATGAGTTCAGGTTAGCTGCATATGAGAATGCCCGAATTTACAAAGAAAAGACAAAGAAGTGGCATGACAACCAAATCCGCCCAAAGGAATTCATTCCTGGCCAACAAGTGTTGCTATACAATTCTCGCCTGCGACTTTTCCCAGGTAAGCTTAAGTCACGTTGGTCTGGACCCTTCCTGGTAAGAGAAGTTTATCCATATGGCACAGTGGAGATTTCACCATTGGATAGTGACAGAGCCTTCAAGGTAAATGGTTATTGATTGAAGCACTATATTGGGGGAGATATGGATAGGAATGCAGTTTCCGTTCCACTCAAGGCTACTGAGGATTGACAAGAGGCAAGCGTCTAGCTTAAGACGTTAAACGAGCAGACTTCTAATGTACATACCTAGTATTTTGAGTTCTATTTCAATTTGATAGCAGTAAGTTTAGCACTCTGCATATTCCGTGGTAGTAAATTTAGATTCATGCATTACTAGTTAGGTTTTCTTTATAATTTTTGCTAGCCTTAGATTTAGGTCCAAGTACTCTCATTTAGAATCATTTAGGTAGCATTTTATTTTCATTAAAGTTGATAAAATAAAAAGAAAAATAAAAAGATAAGAAAAAGCTGTCAAAGGGTGTGGCGCTACCCGCGCCAAAGCACGGTCAATTCACGCTAATAGCGTGAACATCCGCGCGGATCGCGTGAGGTGTTCGACCTTTGGCCTTGCTTCTGCATCATTTCACGCTACAAGCGTGGGTTGTGGCGCCATCCACGCAAAGCTTTTGAGGCTTCCACGCTAATAGCACCATTATTGGCGCTGACCGCACGAAATGGACGCCAGGAAACCCTTCCAGTAACTGATGGCGCGATCAGCGCCATTTTCCACGCGGATCGCACGAGGCGTTAAAACTGCTTTTATTTTTAAATTTCCCTCATTCGCGCCTCAATCTCCTTTTCCCCCAACTCTCTCCACAATTTCCGCCCAAACCCCAACACCACCATCAAACTCCATTCACTATCACTAAACACCGTTAGCCTTCACAGTCTTGTTTTCTCTCTCTCTAGCATTCTCTCCCATTTCCAGTTCTCCCTCGTTCTCAGTTTTGCTTAAACCAAGAGAAGTGCATTTGCTACCATGGCTGGGGACAAGGTAATATTCTGAACTGAATTGCTTTATAATGTATAATGGTATGGTTCACAAGCATTGGAAACCAAAGTATCATTGACCTAGGTCACTCACATTGCGTCTTGATGAACTTCATGCCAAAACCTTAGGGTAGGGACCTAATTGCTGTTGTCCATTGATTATTCTTTTGTTGATTTTGATCTTTAATGTTTATGGAAAATGAAAATGTGGGTGTGTTTGGTGATTTTTGAGAATGCCCATAACCTATTTGATAAATTGCCTGTGTGGGAATCCATTCAATTTTCTTGATTGGCTCCCAACAAGTTCTACTTTAGCATGGGGTTGCACTTAATATTATTTGATTGAACTGAATCCCACTGATTTGATTAACATTTTGAATGCTGAGTGGGTAAAGCACATTGATTGATAATGGTTATATGTTGTGCCTGGAATGTGTTACATCATACCCTAAATGCTTGAAATATGCATCACTAAACCCCAATGGTTTATGTTGTGACTGTGCTTGCATGAAATATTGACTTCTGAGTTGTTGGTGCACCATGGACATTCATTAGGCTAAATCTGGGAATCCAGATGGTGCCATTCATTTTTATGTCATGTTATGCATACTGTCTCCTAGTCAAGCTGATGAATTTGAAGTGATGTCTGCATGAATTGCTTAAATTGTATCTGGTTGGTGAATGGAAGGAACCTAAATCTGGGAATCCTAGGCACACTGTGAAATTCTGAGCAAATTGCTTTCCCAAAAAAATTATAAATATGTTTGTTTGTGAAGAAACTGAACTGTGCTATTCATTTATTGATCATTATTCCGTGATGCACAGTATTACTGAGTTAATTGTTGATTGTTTGCTCTGATCCACTGGAAGGAACAAATCTAGGAATTGAATCATTGAATCATGCATATATATGAATTTTGTTCTGAGTTTCAGAGAAAACAAGTTGAAAAAGGTAAGAAAAAGAGCACTACTGCAGGTGGCAGCAAGAGGGTCTGAGTTAATGACTATGATGAGGCCAGATTTCGATCCGCTGAGTGCCAAGAACGTTTTGATGCTTGGTACTTTCCCAAGAAAAATATTCCAGAAAAGAAGATCATGTGGGAGACCTTACCAGAGGATAACCCTATCCGGGAAGTCATCATCAGACGTCAGTGGCAGAGGCTAGTCATCTTTCTAGAGCCGAGCTCCAGTGCAATTCTTAAAGAGTTTCTAGCCAATGTCGATCCCTCCACAGTAGCACGAAGCAGGATCAGTTGGGTCCGAGGAGTCCAAGTATCTTTTGATGAGAAAGCTATAGAGCGGTTTCTTGACACCAGATATGACCCATTTGGAAGGTGTAAGTTTGGCCGCCTATTTTTGAGGATGCAACCAGACGCCTTGACTAAGCTGTACCATGATGAGGTACCACAGCTTGCTACCACCATCAGACAATCCATTACAGGACTCTACACAGCATGGAAGCCCAAGTCAGGCTTATATTACATTCCAGAGAAGCTGAGGAAGCATGACTTAGTAGGGGATGCAGCTTTCTGGCATCAGTTCATTAACCACACAGTCATTCCTTCTACTAATATGACTGATGTGAATGTGGAGAGAGCAGAGGTGAAGGTAACCTCTACATTTCTCACCTCCTTTCTAATCGTATTCTTCATATGATCCAGGATGCCAACGGCAAGTCCTGGCTGGCGCATTCGTCTTTGATTCTGCACCTGTGTCGTCATGCGGGTGTAGAAGTTTTAGATGATGAGCCCATGGATGTTCCGATAGCGTCTCTCATGAACCACAAGACCTATTTAGACGCTATGAAGAGCACTGCTGAGGAACAGATCATTAGAGCTTCTAAGCTCAATCCAGAGGAGCTTGCAGCTCGCAGCCCCAGAGACTTCCCAGCACCAGAGGAGCCCCAGCCAGCAGAGCCAGCACCACCAGTTCCTCCCACAGCTCCTGCGCATACACAGCTTTATGAGGATTCTCTGAGTCTTCTAGCTTTTCAGGAGTTTGTTCGCACACAGATGACTCTCCAGACTCGCATGTGAGAGGTTGTATACAGGCATCTACGCATTCCACCTTCTGAGTACCAACTCCCAGTTACACCACCAGCCACAGATATTCCTCCTGAACCCTCAGTTGCAGCAGACCTAGAGCCATCCATTCCAGATCCCTCACAGGCCACAGAGGCTGCAGACATTGATGAGAGAGGAGAGAGATAAGAGTGACCAGGACTTATTTTATTGTTTTGTTCTATTTTTATGTTTTATTTTTGATTCTGCACTTTAGACATTTGAACCTTCTGCACATTTATATTTCTGCATATATATATATATATATATATATATAGTATAGTTTCTAATTCAATTTTTGGAACATAAAAACTGTTTAGATTAATGTTTCTGTTTGTTTGCGATTTTCCAAATAATGCTGAAATTTTTTCCAAAGCGCTGTGACCTTATTTGTCTGTTGCTGGGGACAACAATTTCTAAATCTGGGAATGGACGCGCATACGCATTATTTCGCAAATCACAGTCAAGGAACAAATAATATCTAACAGAAATTTTTTCAAAAATAAATAAACAACACATCAGAATTTTCAGAATAAAAGTTAATGGACACAGTAATGGATAAGAGTTCTCTGATGAAAGCTTGATGAAATGAAACATAGCATGAACTGCATGATACATGAATAGAATTGTGATTGATGGTATGTGATATGCATTTGAAGTTGAAATGATGCTGGAAATAAAGTCAGCTGAGATTGACTTGAGTTTAAACACCTGTGAGGTTTTGAGCCAAACAGTGGTAATTTTCTTTCTGAGAGACTCCATTTTCATGGTATTCTAGAACTTGAATTGTTTCTCTGGATGCAGGTGTGATTTGATATGATTAAGGCATTTTTTTCTTCTGAAACCATGGCCAAATTGACTCACTGCAATTATTTTCCATTTGTACCTCATTTGAGCCTGAGCCTTTCATCTCAAATTACCTAAATCAGAGCTATATCCATTGACCAATCTCCCTGAGGCTATAAAAGGTATAATACAAGTCCATGACAACAGAAAACAGGGAATTGTCCATCAAGGCATAGAGGAAAACAAGTTGATTCTAATTGATCTGGAAGTTAAGAGAGCAAACAAATAAGGCCAGTTGGAAAATAATAAGCCTGAGAATATCAGTTGGAAATCTAAATAATTGCTGTATTTTGTTTAATTTAAGAAAAAGTAAAGAAAAAGAAGAAAAAAAAGGTTATTTGTTTTGCTTTATAAAGAATAAATTGTTGAATAAGATTGCCAGGTTTTGAAAGGATGAACAAGAAAGATGGATGACCACAAGATGTGACTTAGGGACTGGATCTAGCCTCATATTAGCTACTTTCCCAAAGAATTTCCTACCCTTAGCCCAGCCAAGTTACAAGCTGGAAAGACCTTTTGATCAAGTTGTGCTTGCATCTGTTGAGAATATTTTCAAGCTTATGGTAGTGCTGTGATTATGTTGAGTGAGAGATTGATTAGCCTGATACACTTGAGTGCATGAGTGAATAAACACATTCTTGTGAAGAATACTCAAGTTACTCTCACAAATTGACAGCATTGAAAGTACCATGGAAAGCTTTGATATGAATTGATTATACTCAGCATGATAAATTTTAGGATTGTAAATTGTGGTTCAGTTTGATTATTGACCCTTGCTTTTATCTTGAGGTTCTGTCTGTTGCTGAGGACAGCAACTATTAAATCTGGGAATTGTTTGATGTGTTGCTAACACATCTTAGTTTTAGGCTAGTTTTAGGTTATAATTCAATTAAATCTTTAGGAATATAGGTTAGAATTAGTTCAATTGTTTAATTTTATCTCATTTCATTACTAAGTTGTGATTTCAGGCCAAAAAGAGGAGAATCAGACAAAAGAAAGAAGAAAAGCCAGTTGAAGGTCCCGCGCGGATCGCGCCAAATCATACGCGAGTCGCGCCATTATAGAAATCCAAGCCTTCCAGCTCGAAGACTCCACGCGATCAGCATTGGAGTCCGCGCCATCAGCGTTATCAAGCCGCATGCTTCACGCTGGTAGCGCCAAACTCCGTGCGATCAGCGCCAATTACCCAGTGCCAGCCTTCCAACTCGTGGACTCCACGCTATCAGCGTGGAGGTTCACGCCATCAGCGCCATCCACTAGAAAGGTCCGTGCGATCAGTGCGGGAATCCGCGCTATCAGCGCCAATGAGATTCTCTTTCCTGATTTAAAATTATTTGGTTCGAAATTTGCACCGAAAAAGGGGCTTTGTTACTTTAATTAAACCAATCTATAAAAGAAAGGCCTCTGGACTGAAGAAAACAATCTTACACATCCTGGGAATCACAAAGAATCATTCTAAACCCTAGGAAATCAAGAATTAAGGCTAGGATTGCAGCAGAATCATGCATTCAATGACAGCTTTTGTGTTCTTGAAGCCCATGTCAGGCTAAATCTTGTATTGTGGTTAGGCCAAGAACCAATGTGAACTCCGCTGTAATTTAACTAGTATTGAATGAGATTGTCATAATTATTTTATTCTATTCTATTCTTTATTATCTATTCTTATTTGGAATTGGCCATTCTATGTAAGTGCTGAGAATTAAGATTCGCAATAGGGATGTTGGGGTTTTAGTTTCTGACTTGAATAGAATAATAGTTGTTCATTGCCTAGGGATAGGGATGCGTGACTGCAGAACTACATAATAAATTCTTTCAATTGCTTAATTTGACAGAATTCACTAAGGGATTAGGTTTTGATTCAGGTTAAAGGGTTAATTCACTAAGGGATTAGGGGTTAACTAAATTAGGAAAGATTTATTCTCTGAGTAATTAGAATCAATTAAACTTGATAACCAGTTAAGTAAAAGAGGTAGAGATCAAAGGGAATTGTGCCTGACCACAATTATCCATTCCATTGGTAACAACTCAACTATTTTTACTGCAATTTACTTCTTTAAATTCTGTATTTATTTGTAATATTCAACACACAACAACCCAATTCTTTCACAAATTCTTTATGTTCACTTCCAATTGCTAAGACCTAGAATTACTGTGAATTTCATACCAATCCCTGTGGAGATGATAATTACTTACCCACTTTATTACTTGAACGAGCGGTACACTTGCCGTGTTCGCAACAATTGGCATTGTCTTAAAATTATTTTTTGGTTCATGTCATATGCAGTGGCTATCTGCCACCAGAGTATATAATTGATGGAGCTTATTCAACAAAGGCAGATGTTTTCAGCTTTGGTGGCTTGATATTGGAGATAGGAAGTGGGAAAAGAAATAAAGGATTCTGTCATCAACATAATCTTTTGGCACATGTAAGACTGAACTTGAATTTTAACCACCTTTGAAAAGTCCAGGGTTGAGCCCTGGCACAAATTTGTTCGTTCTGTTCCTCTGTGCATCTCTGTGATGGGTAAATCTGCATGTAATTGATTTAACCAAATGGTTTGATATGCAAATATGGAGGCTATTTACTGAAGGCAAATGCACTGAAATAGTTGATGCTACAATAAAAGGATCACTCAATTTATCTGAAGTTGTTAGAACAATTCTCGTGGGACTACTGTGTGGTCAACTAAGTCCAGATGACAGGCTAAACATGTCATATTTTAAAATAACTGTATTAAATTATGTATTACATCTCAATTATTTAAAGTCATGTATTTAAAGTCAATTATTTAAAAATAATCGTGTATTTAAAGTAAATTATTTAAAAATAATCGTGGTCCAATAATTATTTGCAACTAATGATTCAAAGTCAGTTTTTTATAATAACTGTCTTAGATTTTTAAAATAATCGTCTTAAAATGCCTTTCCATTCCCCCATTCAAAGTCAGTTATTTAAAATCATCGTCTTAAAATTGCCTTTGTATTACCCTATTCAAAGTCGGTTCTTTACAATAACCGACTTAAAATTGCCTTTCTATCACCCCTTCAAAGTCGGTTCTTTAAAATAACCGACTTAAAATTGGCTTCCTATCACCCCATTCAAAGTCAGTTCTTTAAAATAATCGACTTAAAATTGTCTTTCTATCACCCCATACAAAGTCAGTTCTTTAAAATAACCGAATTAAAATTGTCTTTCTATCACCACATTCAAAGTCAGTTCTTTTAAATAACCGTCTTTGATTTCCTTTGCACTTTACCATTCAAAGTCAATTTATTAAAATACTCGTCTTAGATTTATTCAATTTTTTTTTTGAATTAATGCAATTCAAAGTCGGTTTTTCCATCAAAACCGTCTTTGAAGAGTCTATTCTAAGACAGTTATTTTAAATAACCGTCTTTGAATGTGCTATATAAAAAAAAAATAAACTTTCGAAGACGGTCTTCTTGAACCGTCGTTGTAGGGTGTATCAAATCAACGTCGTCTTAGACAAAGACGGTTGTATAACCGTCTTTGTTTGGCTTAAATGACCAACCTTGTTTCATACTATTGTAGTAGTGATAGTGAAATTACATTGTACCTTGAAAACCATTTCTAAATTATTGTCTTTATTAGTAGTTTTTTTAGTGGCAATTGTTTATTGGTCATAAAAAGGCTTTATTGTCATTAATTGAATAAATGCCACTAAAAGTTAAATTTGTCGTAGTGATGGAGACTTGTTATAAACATTTTATTTTGATTTGTTTTCTGGGAAACTTATCCACAAAATACTCATCTCTGGGTTTCTTTATTCTGACCTACAAATTAATAAATAAAATAAAGTAGCAATAGGAGGAGAATGATCCTTTGCTTCACTAGATATGATGGAAACGAAATGAAGAGGGTTTCACACGTCTATGAGTGCATATGTTGATTTCGGATGTGCATGTAACTCTATAGAACATAAAATTGCGCAATAAGAACACGTTAATTATACAATGAATTGGCAGCAACACATTTTATAAGAACCGTACGTACGTAGACCAGTCAATCCATCGTGATTGAACTTAGTGCATTGCATATAATTTAAGTCTTTAACCTCACTACATAACATAGTTCAATACAAAAATACATACAAATACACACTCATGAAAACAACTCAACGGATTTTTCATCATGGTTACAGAAGGTTGTAACAGAACTTTGAAACAAAATGGAGCATATGCTGCTTAGCCATAATTAATTATCTTCCATCATCGAAAGCAATTTGTTCATGATCATTAATGCTGTCATACCCAGTATATTGATGGCTGCTGCTATCACCTGACACACATAGGCTAGATGAACCCTTTTGAAGCAACTGAGCCTCCTCTGGATTTTGGAATGTATTTATCCAAGGATGCTTCTCAGTTGACCTCATTCCCTCCAACTCCATTGCTACTTCCTTCATGCTAGGCCTTTCCTCCCCATTTAGTCTCAAGCACTTTGCAGCAAGAATAGCAACCTCCATGATCTCCTTTTTATTTTCTTCATTCATAATGCCATCTTGAACAACATCAGATAGGCGATCCTCTTTCAAGCAAGACAAAAAGTGGTTAGTAAGACTTCTTTTCTCTTCTGGCTTGCCAAAAGAATATGGTTTCTCCCCTGTTAGCAGCTCTACAAGCACTACCCCAAAGCTATAGACATCACTTTTCTCAGTTAGTTGGCTTGTACGCATGTACTCTGGATCTAGGTAACCAAAAGTTCCTTGCACCATTGTGGCTATTTCTGTTTGGTTAATTGGTACCAATCTTGAAGCTCCAAAATCAGACACTTTTGCAGTGTAAATTTTATCCAAGAGGATGTTAGCAGTCTTCACATCTCTGTGGATAATGGCAATTGAGGCTTCTGAGTGCAGATATGATAGAGCTCCAGCTGCCTCTGTTGCTATCCTTACACGCGTTTTCCAAGTTTCATTATTTACCTTTCTTTCAGTGTGTATAAAATCATAAAGGGTACCATTGTTAACAAATTCATAAACCAGTAAAGGAACTTCTGTCTCTAAACAACATCCCAAGAGTTTGACCACATTTCTATGATTGATTTGGGATAGAACAATCACCTCGTTAGCAAATTGTTCACTTTGGCTCTTATCAACTATTTTGGACTTCTTGACTGCAACAATTCTGTTATCTGATAGATGTCCTTTGAAAACTGTGCCAAAACCTCCTTTGCCAATGATTAAGCTATCGTCAAAGTTGTCGGTGGCCTTATTTAGTTGTTCTTCTGTAAAAATTTGAATTTGGGAGGAGTTTTCTCTTGTAGAGAGTTTCTGTAGCAAAATGGAACCACCATTCTGCTGAAAGTATTTCTCTCTGAGGTTGTTGAGTTTTCTTTTTTGGTATATCAAGTACAATGAGGTAGTCCCCACAAATAGGATAACAACTCCCGCTCCTACTCCTGCGGTCAGAATAAGTCAAACACGAATATTCTTGAATTGTTCTTTGGACCAAGCAGAATGAAGTTTTCAATAAAGTCATGTGTTACATATTAAATTGGAATTTTAGATCATTTTTTTATGGACTTAATAATATTAAGTAGGATCGAGGATCTCTTACAATCTATGATATTTTTTCCTTTATTGATAGATCTCAAATTGAGATCTTAAATAATTTTAATGGTTCAACATGGACTCCACTTTTAAATATTTAAAATTTAATTTAATTAATAAAGTATGAAAAAATATATAAATATTAATAAAGCATATAATTAATTTTAACTTTTAATTTCATTTTATTTATTTTATTTATTTTATTTATTTTTTTGTCTTGTCACATAAAAAATCATTTTTTTAACTCCGTGCATATTTTCAGGATTCTTGAGAAAAATCAGATCTCCACGTGGAGATCTACATTCCCTCTTTAGTGGTGAATATGAAAAAAGAGAAATCTTGAACAAAAGATCTCTAAGTGAAAAAAATATGAAAATAAAATGAAATTTCTTTCATAATTGAAAATTAACTTAGTTACTTTAACTTTTAAAGAAGGTGAAAGAAATAACATGTACAAAATATGAAATACTGAAGTTGATTTTAATATTTGAGGGAAATTCAATTCATTTTATCTTTTTCTCTTATAAATACTTATATAAAAAGTTTATTTGGACATGGCTCTTATCTTAGTAGCACACAAACTGAATGAACACAGATACTACAAAATAAATTAGAAGAATTGATGAGGAAAATAAAACAATTGCATGTGCTTACCTATGACAACCTTGGTAACAACATCTTGTTGGTGGCACTCTTCTCCCTTGGTTCCATTTCCTGATTGCCCTTTTGGACAGACACATTTGTGGGATCCGATGGTGTTGCGACAATTTTTTTTGCTTATGCATGTATGGTTGCCTATCTTACATTCGTCTATGTCTGCAAATCACAAATAGAAATACAAAGAACTTACTAAAGTGATTTTGTTTTTGTGATAGGATACTAAATTTCTAAAGGAAAATAAAACGGGTGCAACTAAGGAGCTAACTAAAACATTCAGATATATGATATGAATTGAGATTAACAATTTAAGTCTAATCTTAATTTGGTCTAGTCCAACAATATATAGTAACATAATTTTTTTCAATATATTTAAGAAGTTTTAAATCTTTAGTCATTTGTGCTACATTTATTATATTAGGTTAGATCTTATGTTAAAAATTATAAATAAGAACATTTTTGAATCAAAATAAATGTGGTTAGTTTTCATATATAGTAAATATTTTTCGTGCACTCTACTAAATTTCAAAGTCAATAATTAATAATTCTAATCATCCCATTACACCAATTCAAATGATACATGTTTGGTAGAAAACAAAAGATGTAAGGTGGACGAAAAATAGTAAAAAAAAAAAATACAGTGAAAAATAACACTATTTAGTTAAAGAGAAATGAAAAATTAGTAAAAGAAAATTATTTAAAAAATAATTATAATTATTTATTATGTTAAATAATCAACTATGAATATCTCATAATTAATTATGAATTATTCATAATGGATCATATTTGAAAAAAATAGGTTTCTTTTGTGAAAGACACTCACAATCAACTATACCAAATTGATAATTGATTATAAGTGTTGTCAAATATTATTTTATTTGTTAACTAAGTAAATGAGTATAAATGATTAATATATTAAAGTTGAGATTGAAATGTTCGAGTATCACTTGAATTCGATTATTTGTTAAAAAATAATTTTTTTATTAGAGTTTACTTATTTTTGAATTGAATTCTGAAATAATCAATGTATTTTTTTCTTGATAAAATGGGAAAATAAAAAAAATTACAGTTTCCATTAAAATTCCGTGCATCTTAGCAAGAAAAGAAAAAAAAAAGCATGGGCTCCACTCTTATTATTACCCTCTTTCCTCATTTCCTTTCAACCTAATTAACAACCACACATTTCTGTTTTCCACCCATGATATCTCTTTCCGACCTATATTGAATAAAATAGGAACAGTAATTAACGAATCAAACTAAAAATAATGAAAAATTAGGTATATGATTGCAATAGTCTGTGCAAGTAACCATAATCAGGGCTTTTTTATCAAATGGGGGTAAAAAATTTAAGTAATTACGTCTTGGGATAAAAAAAAATTTTATTTCCCAAAAAGGGGTAAGTCAGATCACTTTTTACGACTTTGCGATCAGAAATCGTAAAAAATATTACGACTCCTATTTTTTCATTTTCTTAATATTTTAAAACTATTATAGATTAAATTATAATAGAATTCGTACATCTATTTACGACTTTAAAGTCGTAAATACATTTACGACTTTAAAGTCGTATCATACCCGAAATTATTTATTTTGTTTGGATTTAATTGTACGTAAGAAGTTAATTTTTTTTTCAAATGTAATTAAATAAGATATTTGAAGTAATGATTTATTTAATTTAATATAATTTAAAAGCATATAAAATTTAAAAGTTGTTATTAATTTAATAAGTTTTTTTTATTATTTGAGTAATTTGAAAAGATAAATAAATTTGTTTAAAAACACATTGTTATATAAAATAAGAGATATATTTATTTATTTGTACGTATTTATTTATTTTGGTAAATAAAATTTAAAATTTATAGTTAAATAATTTTTAAAATATGCAACTTAAAAAAATTGTTTAAAAAAGAAAATTTAAATTAATAAATTTAAAAGAAAAAAAATGAAAGTCGTGGAGCATCACACGACTTTGAAGTCGTGGAGCTCCACACGACCTTCCATAAAAAAACAGTAAAAGAAAATAGAAAAATGGAAAAAAATTATAAGAAAAAAATTATATTTAAATTTTAGAAAAATATTAAATTGAAACGTTAAATAATTTAATAAATATACAATTTATAATATATGAAGTAATGATATTTAATTTTTTTATGTATATAAATTAAATAATCATAATTTTTTTATATTAATTTTATTAGTTTTTAAATTAATTTTGTAATTGACGTTAGTAATTTTCAATTTATTATTTGGATAGAAATATTGTTTGATAATTTTTTTGTTATATGAAATAAGAGATATATTTATTTGTATTTATAAATTTTAAATTTTGGTAAAAAAAATTTAAAATTTATATTAAATTTTTTAAAAAAATATGCAACTTAAAAAAAACTGTTTAAAAAAGAAAATTTAATTTAATAAATTAAAAAGAAAAAATAATGGAAGTCGTGGAGCATCACATGACTTTGAAGTCGTGGAGCTCCACACGACCATCCTTGTTATTTAAAAAAAAAGTAAAAGAAACAGAAAAATGAAAAAAGAATTATAAGAAAAAAACTATATTTAAAATTTTAGAAAAATATTAAATTAGACAGTTAAATAATTTAATAAATATACAATTAAAATTATTATAATGTATGAAGTAATGATATTTAATTTTTTTATGTATATAAATTAAATAATTGTAATTTTTTTATATTAATTTTATTAGTTTTTAAATTAATTTTGTAATTGATGTTAGTAATTTTCAATTTGTAATTTGGATAGAAATATTGTTTGAACATTTTTTTTATATGAAATAAGAAATATATTTATTTATTTGTATTTATAAATTTTAAATTTTTTTAAACAAAATTTAAAATTTATAGTTAAATTTTTTAAAAAATATGCAACAAAAAATTGTTTAAAAAAGAAAATTTAATTTAATAAATTAAAAAGAAAAAAAAAATGAAAGTCGTGGGGCATCACACGACTTTGAAGTCGTGGGGCATCACACGACCTTCCTTATTATTAAAAAAAAGAGTAAAAGAAAACAGAAAGATGGAAAAAAATTATAAGAAGAAAAAACTATATTTAAATTTTAAAAAATATTAAATTAGACAGTAAAATAATTTAATAAATATACAATTTAAATTATTATAATATATGAAGTAATGATATTTAATTTGTTTGGTTCTTTTATTGTATATAAATTAAATTATTATAATTTTGTATATTAATTTTATTAGTTTTTAAATTAATTTTGTAATTGTTGTTAGCAATTTTAAATTTGTAATTTGGATAGAAATATTGTTTGATAATTTTTTGTGACAGTAGAATTTTTTTTTGTTATATGAAATAAGAGATATATTTATTTATTTTGGTAAATATCATTATATTAATTAATTAATTGATTTAGCATACAAATTTGTATTACTTAAACAAATTTTAAAATTGTTACTAAATCATTTTTAAAAATATGCAAGTTTAAAATAAAAATTAAAATAAAATGAAAAAAGGTGAAAAATGAAAAAAATATAACATAATTTGAAACAGATATATTTATAAATAAAATTAAAATAATTACATAGTTATTAAAAGAAAAAATTAAAAATGTGATAAGGTTCCACAACGAGTTCTTCTAGTTTGTCTTCAAGGTTTTTCATTTTAATGCGCTGGATTTGGGTCTGAGTTTGTTATTCTTGTTCTACCACCTCTTCCTCTTCCTCTTGTTCTATGATTATTTAATTTATATACATAAAAAAATTAAATATCATTACTTCATATATTATAAATTGTATATTTATTAAATTATTTAACGGTTTAATTTAATATTTTTCTAAAATTTAAATATAGTTTTTTTCTTATAATTTTTTTCCATTTTTCTATTTTCTTTTACTGTTTTTTTAAGGAAGGTCGTGTGGAGCTCCACGACTTCAAAGTCGTGTGATGCTCCACGACTTCTATTTTTCTTTCTTTTAAATTTATTAATTTAAATTTTCTTTTTTAAACAATTTTTTTTTAAGTTGCATATTTTAAAAATTATTTAACTATAAATTTTAAATTTTATTTACCAAAATAAATAAATACGTACAAATAAATAAATATATCTCTTATTTTATATAACAATGTGTTTTTAAACAAATTTATTTATCTTTTCAAATTATTCAAATAATAAAAAACATATTAAATTAATAACAACTTTTAAATTTTATATGCTTTTAAATTATATTAAATTAAATAAATCATTACTTCAAATATCTTATTTAATTACATTTGAAAAAAAAATTAACTTTTTATGTACAATTAAATCCAAACAAAATAAATAATTTCGGGTATGATACAATTTTAAAGTCGTAAAGTATGAATTCTATTATAATTTAATCTATAATAGTTTTAAAATATTAAGAAAATGAAAAAACAGAAGTCGTAATATTTTTTACGATTTCTGGTCGTAAAGTCGTAAAAAGTGATTCGACTTATCCCTTTTTGGAAAATAAAATTTTTTTTACCCCAAAACGTAATTACTTAAATTTTTTAACTCATTTGATAAAAAAGCCCCATAATCAGTGTCTCTGGGGTCGGAATAGCTATTGTTCCTAACGGGTAGATCAAATAACAATAACGGATAAAGAATATAAAAGGTTATTTCTTAGCATGCAGAAATTAATTACCTTTGCAACCATCCGGATGGTACGGGTTTCCCTCAAAGCCTTCTATACATTTGCATCGGTAGCCATATCCCAAGGTTGTGTCCTCACATTCGCTATTATTCTTGCATGCTATACCCTTGGAATTGGAACATGTTTGGTTTCCAACTGCCCATTTAACGACCATGGGAGCCTTATCGAATGGGAGAGATTCTAAATGATCCATCGAGAAAGTATAGTTGCCGTTTTCTGCCACAAATGAATAGCCACATCGGTTGAAATCCGAAGTGTAATTGAAATTGTAATAGCTGAATGCCTGTATGCTAATATTCTTCATTCCAGGAGGTATATCCATCTGGCAACACCCAATCCCCGTACACTCTCCATGGCGCTGCACGCTTATCACACTCTCCTTGCGGTCACACCTTGTCAAGCACGAAAATTTAAGATTGATGGAAAATTAAGAAAAAATGATTGAGGGAAAAGATAGAGAATTCGATTTTTATATTAATAAAAATTAATAAATTAATAATATTAAAATTTATAAAAAATATAAAATTATATTTTTTTCTCCTCATAAATATAAAAATATTTAAAATCTGTCTCTCCAAAAAATTTAACACTTTTATTATACTCATAAAATTAAAATATAATGTAACCTACATATAATTAGTGTAAAATACATCATTTATATATATAACTATATATTATAAAAAATCATACATGTAAATTAAGATGTTTTAACTTTCATTTGAGGAAAAAATAATATATTTTAATTTTGTAACAACGGAAAATATACTCAAAATTTTGTTAAAATAAATTCAAACATTTTTATATTTATAAGAAAAAAATCATATTTAGTAAAAATAAAAGTACCTTGTCAAACAACCCATTTGAGATGTGCTGCCGTTGCTATAGCTGTTGAGATGGCCATGTGTATCGCACCCTACGGTTACGAACTTGTTGTCATTGCTAGAGATGGTAAAATCCGTAGTTATGAGACTGGCTTCGGTACCGTTCGTTGCATCTCTACCATCAGTTATGATTTTGCAAACTTTCGAGATGGAGGCAAGCATGACCATTTTACCGTCGAGGGTTATGTTCAGAATTTGGAAGTTGCCGTGTCCGTGATATAAAGTTGAGTTTTTGCAAGTGAGCATGAATTTGTTCTCCAAGAAACAGTTTTCACCGGTGACAGAAGAGTTGCCTATGCCAAATGGATAAGGAATTGATGAAACGCTTCCACAAGTGCTGCGGCAGCCACGAAGAGTTTTTTCAGCTGCTGCTAACGCAACCAGCAACAGAAGGGTTAGTTGCATCTGCCTGACGTTCAATCTCATTGTTTTCTTGTACTCGATTTTATCACTCACAATTTGGACTGCCTGGTGGCTTAAGAGTTTCATTTATTTATAAACTATAAATTTTTGTTTTTCTTTGTCTACAGTGTTGATTTGAGTTGAGAAAAATGGGAAACTGAACGGTGACCATCACACAGTGCTCGCATAAAGAAAGTGAGAGAGGGACAAAATAGATATTGACAAATCCTCCAAGAATTATTGAATTTTTCTTACCCAAAAGTTAAGAAAGAAAGTTTCAGGTAAGAATGCGATAAGATGTATGAACTTGGACATCGTCAGCATGGCAGAATTAAGGGATAATGATAAGAGAAAGAAAGTGAGATGACATATAGAGAGTTCGTAAGGATGGGGAAACTAAGAAGCACTGATGGGAAGAAAGAGTGAGAAAAAGAATAAGAGATAAAAAAGTATATGCATGGTCGTCAAAAAGTATATATGAGACGTGACTTTTCTTTCATATTAATTATTATTGTAATGTAATTATAATGTTTTTTTATGATAAAGACATTTGTGATTATTATATATTCTAACAACCATCCATGGGCCATGTGCATGGGGTAGAAGCGACACGTACACAATTCTATACAATTTTTGGAAGCTGATTGCGCTTGGATCGGAGTAGATTAATGGAGATTATCTGAAATGACTCAAGAGTCAAGACCTCAAATTCTGACACAGTCAAATAATTCGCAATATTCTTTGGTACGTGATACGGGTACAGGTACACCGTGTAGTCGTCTCAACCTTATGAAAAATTAGTAGGTTAGGATATATATATATATATATATATATATATATATATATTATGTTCAGTATGCTATTTAAATTTATAAATAATAGGTTTTACGATATTAATATTCTGCCAATATTATTTTTATCTAGATAAAAATTATAAATCAGACAAATCCAAATATAAAATATCAGAAACAGAAAAAAAAACTACAAATATTAAATATTACAAAATTCCTATAAAAAGAATCACGCAAGTAAGCAGACATAATTTTTTAGAGATATTAAATTGAATTCTACATACACTTACGCATTTCCACATGCTGATTCTTTTTTTAAAAAAAAATATTCGCATCATTATAAATATCATTTTATTTTTTATGGTCTTTAATGCTATTCAAAATTATTATAATTTTTTGAAAACTTTTAATTCATATAAAATATTGAAGCAATAATATTTGCTAACAATAATATCTTTTATTTGTGATAGATTATTTGAATTTCATTTTTCATTAAGAGATGTTCATTAATATAATTTCCTAATTGCACTTTAATCAATAGATTGATTAGTTTTTTGAGTTTCTATATATAAAAAGATAAAATAACTTATTTTATACATGGATTTATATTTTAAAAAATAATATTTCAATTACTGTTTAAGTTTTTTCAAGAAAAGTGATGGAGAAATAAGGTAAGTTCATAGCACAATAGTTTATACAAATAAATAAAGAATTTTTCTAAAACTCACAACAACTTCTCCAAAGTAAACAACACTAGTTTATTTTATTTTTTTAAGAAAAAAACTTACATATTTCCTCTTTTCCCATCTTGTGACTTCTTAAGTTTTTCAGTTCTTTTACGTCTCTTTTCACACCTTTCTTTTCCTATTTTGTGTCTTCACGTTGCCGAGGCAAATCACTCTTCTTCTTTCTTTCTTTTTTTCTTTCTCTTCAATCGATTAGTTTCCCGTTAATGTTCTCTGAAGTTTCTCAAGGTGCAACCTCTTTTCCAGTTATTTTTCTTGGGAAATACAATGACGAATTCTAGCGATACAAAAATCAACCACGTACGAATTGGTACAGTTCAGGAACCAGTTTGCCATACTATGGTAAGTATGGTTGACTTAACGAATTATGTATGTCAGTACGGACTGAAAAACATAGGGAAGCATTTTTTTTTCCTTGGTTCTTTTCATGAATATAAGCAATTATTGGTGTCTATTTAGACTTTCTTCAGTGTTGGAAAGTGCATTTCGATCCATCCATTTTGATCTCTCGAAAAACCATCTTATGACAAAGTGTAAATATTTTTGGGTATTATCCAATTCTTCATTTCTTAAGGTTTTTTTAACATCTCCTAAAGAAAATGTTGTTTTTTAACACGAACGGTATGCAAAGAGGCATCACTGTACACCAAATTAAGAACCTAACATGGTTGGCACTCCTTGAGTTACCTATCATCTACAACACACCAACATATTATTCCAAAAAGAAAGAAACATGTACGAGATACAGGAGCACATGAACCAAAAGCCGCAAACAAAAACAACTAAGAGAACATATGGAAGAAAGCAAAATCAAATTAATCTTTAATGGGTGAAGAAAAGGTACATGTATTTTTCTCTCACTATTTAAACAAATCAAAAAGGAACTTTTATATATATATATAAGTAGTTAGAAAAAACAAAGAGGGCCAAAGATAACAGGACCGTATCTACTTTAGGCTCAAAAAGAAGATATAGGCTAGCGTGGGAGACATTTTGGTCTCTTATCGTGGGAAAGTAAATTTTACCAGTTAGATCCAATAGTTTAAAAATTAACAGTTGATTTTTTTTCCTAATTTTTCTCTCTTTTTCTACCCCAAATTCCCAAATTATCCTTCATCCACATTCTTTTCTCTCTTATGAAGTCACAGTCAATCTTTCTTGATTCCCGAATTCCTAGTCACGGTCAATCTTTTCTCTCTCATCCTTAGAGCATCTTCAATATGGTATCTTCAAGCGCTCCTTCAGATAACGAACCAGTTCCGTGAAGAAATCTTGCGCTGGAGAATGCTTACGTGGCGGAACGGGTTGTTGAAGGGAAGAAATAGGAAGTGAAGAAGAAAGGCGCAAGGAGAAAAAAAAAAAAGGAAGTGAAGAAGCTAGAGGAAGTTTCTAGTGGAGGGTGTGTGGACCGGTTTGGGGGTTAGGGGGATAGTAATGGACTGAAACACATAAAATTGGGTTATAATTTAAGAAAAATTAAGACTGAAACATAAAATTGCAAGAGATAAACAAAATAGTCGTTTGATGGAATAAGATAATCGTTATGTTTTTTATTTACTTTGATGTTATTGTGTTTAATTATTCATTATTATGTAAAATTTTATTTTATATGATTATGTATTTTGTTTTATTTATTTTAATTTTCTTCAATTATTCATATTTTTTTATTTGTATTTATAAAAATTAAAAATATTAATTTTTATTAAAAAATATAAATATGTGATTTTTTTAATATCTTGTGATTTCTTGCCTTGGAGCAAAATATTGGATGAATTAATTTCTTAAAAGTGAGATGACACTTTAGGAATTATAAAAAGTATTAAGAGACCACAAAAATTGATGAAGGAACCAAATGGGTATATTGTATTGGAGATGCTATTGCACCATTCTGTTCCTCTCTCCTCTGTGTATCATCGATTGAAGTTTGATTTAAATTTTGTTTTTGCAGAGTTTTTTGTGTCTATATTCATCGGAAAACATACAATGAACTGCACCGCTGTCGACGATGGCGCTCTAACGTTTCTTGACGGCTCCTCCCCTATCCTTCTTGATTCCGACCCCAAGTCCCTCGCCTCTAACTCGGTCCAGCATACCATAAAAACACATATCAGAGCGAGTTCGAAAGACACATAATAGTGAGTCTCCTAATCAGATCCAGATTCTTTTTTAAAGACTGGGTTTCAAAATGTTATTACCGTTACCAAATAAAAGAAAGAAAATAAATAATTTTTGTTTGGATATTGTGGCGCGATTTGTTGAACTGGGTTTCAAAACCGACACAAAGGGAAGCAAATGTGTTCATTGTATTATATCAGCTTTTGAAAATCCGATGTTAACATAGGTTTGTTAATATTAGTTTTTGAAAAATCGATGTTAACATGAGTTCATTAACATTGACTTTTTCAAAAAATGATGTTGTAAAATTTGATGTTAACGTCAGTTTTCTTAAAAATCGACATTGTGCTTGTCCTATTTATAGTCTGTTGCCTCTTCTCGCGTTCATTTTTCACTCTCACTCTCTCTCATCGTGGCTCTATAATTCTGGATTCAAATCCTCACTCTTAGATAAGTAACACAAGGTGACTCTCACTCTCATTGTCACTTTCGCTCTTGCGCGCTCTCACTCTCATTCTCAACGATTTTATAAAAAAACTGATGTTAACGAAGTAACGTTAACATCAGTTTTTTATAAAATCGATGTTAGGTTATTTCATTAACATCGGTTTTTTACAGTTTTTTAAAAATCGATGTTAACGCTACTTCATTAACATTGGTTTTTAACGATTTTTAAAAAACCGATGTTAACATTGCTTTGTTAACATCGGTTTAAAAAAAAAACTGATGTTCAGTTATTTTGCTAACATTGATTTTTTACGATTTTAAAAATATTGATGTTAACGTTACTTTGTTAACATTGGTTTTTTATAAAACCGATGTTAACGAAGTCCTCTTATTTACAAAATTGTCACCACATTTTCGTTAACATCGGTTTTATCAAAAACCAATGTTAATTTGGAGATGTTAAAACCCATCTGGCCTCTAGGATGTTTTGCTTGTTTTAATGTATAATAATATGTCATTGGATTATGGAGAGAGAGAGAGAAAATTTTAATTAATCTATCTTTGAATTTTGAACAATAATTCTTCAATAAGTTGACTAGGCTGCCAATGCATGTTTAAGCCTTTGAGGAACCAGAAAATTAACCTTTGGCAAAGTCATAGGCTGCTACTTCTACAATTTATATTTGCTTGCAATGCGTAATGATCCTTAAGACTGACTCATAGATCTAATGCTAATGATTAATGATCCCATTGCTACAAAACCAAAGTTGTTCAAGTCTAGACAATAATGGAATAAAAAAATGGTAATTATAAACCTTTAATCCTTGGTTTCCTAAAAAAATAAAAAATAAAATATCTTTTTCTTCCTTTCCTGTTTTTTGAGTCAATCCATCATGGACCTCCGATCACCTAGCACACCATGTGGATAGAACCATCATTGAGAGAGGAGCACGTGGTCGTTTCAACCACCAAAAAAATATGTGGTCTTTTAGGAGGCTTTGGTTCTTGTTCCTGTTGTTTTTCTTTCCTCTTTCACGCTATGGTCTCATATTTTCCATAAAAGCTTCGGATAGTCACGAACAGACTCAAACATTGACAGATATACATCTTTTGGATACAAAAATTGAATCTTTCTCTCTTACAATAATAAAATTGCTAAACAAAAAGAAAAAATCAAGGAGGAAACCTAATCATAAGGGACTAACCTCGTTACATATCCAAAAGAAATACATTCAAATGTTCTACCATGGATTAAAGCACATATTTTATAAACCATACATCTTATGAAAAAATTATAAAACATAGCATATGTGTAATCCAACGTAAATATAGAACCCTATGTGTCATATTACATAAAAGACTAGATCAACATCAAACGTACAGCCTAGGCCCTGATACCAATTGAAGGATTCCTAAGAATATGCGGAAGCATATTAGGCCTAGTACGTTTAAATGTTATAAGATCATCTATGTTTTTCTAATAAAAAGAGATAATTACCTCTTGAAAAGTGAATGCAATCTCCTCCTTTTTCTTTGGTAAGTCCTCTCTTGGCCTCCTTAATCACTTACGAATGACAAATCATCGGTACTATTCTTGAATAAGGGAGAGGGAAAATGTATGGACACTTTTCTATTTTATAGAGAAGACGACAACTGTTCTTTTTGTCTAGAGCAAATAAAATTTTTATATAGGAGACTAAGAAACCTAAATCTAAGTCTCTTGACCTTGTCATACACTTATTTCCTAAAGAGTATTACCAACATATAGAGGATTTTTCCTTCAGTTTGTGTAGGATTCCTGATTAATTCATTTATTAAGTTTTGTGTTTCTCTTCTAATACATAAGATTAACAGAGATTCACATGTTATATTATGATCCACATCCATCCTAGTTTTTCTGATTGGTTATTACCTTTTTATAGAATGGACTGTATTTAACTTTGATAGTTTAGCTTTGAATGTGTTCTTAAGCATGAGATGTCACTCAGTTACCTAAACATATAATTAAATGAGGGGGAAGGCATTAAGGACATGAAACAACTATTTCTCGGGGAGGGTTTTTTATTTTTTCTTTCTTAAACACATATGAAATAAAAATCGACATGGCACACTTAAAACTGATTAAAAACTTACTAGACACCAAATTTTGCTACTAGAGCCAAATTAAAAGTTGTTTCTTGTTTTTGTTTCCACTATCCGACCTGGGTGCTGGCTGATAGGATGGGTTCTAGTTCCAAAATAAAACGGTTGAAAAATTATATAAGATTAAATTAAATATGTAATTTATAAATTATAATTTTTATTTTATTTGTAGTTTTAACAGTAATTTATTTTACTTGTATTAAAATAATTTGATGCTGACATTTAAGTGATTATTATTCATTGATTAACATTTCCTTAGGATTATATAAGTATATTCTTCTTTATCTATTATCAATGATTGAAATATTTCAGTTTATTTTTAAACCAAAAGATTTTATTATAAAGAACACAGTTACGACTTGGTGAAGGTCACAAGGAGTGTCCAAACCATGTAGAACTAGTGCAGAAATTAGAAACCATTACAAAAGTTAGGAAGTAGCCGCAGTGCAGTATTCCTTAAGCCATAAATAAAGAAGAAAAAGAACCACCTAGTGAAAGATTATCCTTTAGATACATAATACATAAAGCCACATCCACCTGCTTGATCCACAACTCCACCCAGCCAATCATATCATCCTTGTCCTGTATGTTACGATAGCTGTCCCAAGCAACTTAGTGGATCAATTCTCGAAGTGTATAGTGAAATATCTCAGTTTATGTTTATCTTTTGTAATTCTTTAATGGAAACATTTTAGAAATAGGCCGGGTAGCATAATTTCTTGGTACCACAATAGCATGTTGTATGGGCTTATGTATGTCTACATCCATTGTAATTAAACACTGTATCCTAAAACATGAGCCCCTCGGTATCAGTTCTACTCCCATGCCACCAGTAACCTTTACATGTAAAGTAGACTATTTTTTTCGTTCTCTCTCAACTTTACATGCACTCTTTCAAGTCTGTCTTTCCTTAACTATCTAATCTTAACATTAAAAACATTTTCACTAATGCAATAGGTAAAATTTGTGCATGCAAAGTTAAAAAATAAATTGGAAAAATCTTGTTTCTCTAGTACTATATGAAATATAAGTATATCAAAAGAAAATGAAATACATGTAATATCTAGTAGACAATTTTTTTTTTTTAAAATGAAAACCATTTGATCTTATTTTTGTTTTATAATTTATTTTCACTATCATCATTTTTCAATTTTTTTTCTTTTAATAATTGTAGCACGATGAATGCTTTCTAAACATGCATTAAAATTTTAGAGTAAATTACACTCGCACCCCCTGTGTTTTGCTCAAATTTCACTCATTATCCCTCCCTTTTTGCACATTACTTTTACCCCCCTGTGTTAAAACCGTTAACTAATGTCAATTGAAATATGTGAGCAGATAAAATGTCTTTACATTTTAATTGTAAAACTCAAATTATCCCCTCCCAATTAGTTTTAGAATTTAGGATTCACATTTTATTTCTTTTCACCATGTATTGCTCATCTTCCTCTTGTTGGCGAGTTTTTCTTGAGCGTTTAGGGGGTGCGAGTTCCTCTTTCTCTCATGACATTCGTTCAATTCCTCTTCACCGTTCGCGAGTTATTCACCGTTCCTGTTCAAGTTCGTGAATTCTTCATTGTTCCTCTTCCCGTTCACGAGTTCTCCACTGTTCATCTTCCATGTGACCAGCATTAAAAGTCATGTGACCAACATGTGCCAAATAGATATAAAATTTCATTAAAAGTCATGTGACCAGCATGTGCTTAATTTCTGTTAGATTATGAAACGGTGTTAGGAAGGAGGGGGTCTAAGTGTAATGTGAACTAAACAATTAAGGGATTTTTTGTAGGGTGCAAAAAAGGAGGGGTATCGGGTGAAATTTGAGTAAAATACAGGGGGTGCGAGTGTAATTTACTCAAAATTTTAATTTGACTCTTACGTGTTAAGGGTGCATTACGTGTGTGAGGGAGCATTACATAAAATCTGTTTTTCACATATCACCTACTTGGCTCCAGTTCATGTCAATTCATAGGTTAGTGATCATCTCTAATGATTAAAGAATTAAAATAAAATAAGAAAAAAGTGTAAAGTTTAAAATCTAAGATAAATGTATCCTAATCTTATGATTAAAATAAGAGGTTAAAATTTAAATTAATTAAAATAATACTCTCATCTTTTGAAATCTCGTTAAATATGTATATGTACCCACCTTTTTGTGATATTTTAATGTAGAGTATCATCAACTTTAATAAATCCACATAGATGTTTTAATGTAAAGTATCATCTTAATGTAGAGTGTCATCAACTTTTGATTTTTATTTCTTCCTGTTATGGTGTCGCAACGTGGCTGGCCACAACGGACATCGATAAAAAAAGATAGAGAATTTTCCTTAAAAAGAAAAAACTAGAGGAGAATCACCACCATCATTTATTTAAGGAAAGCGTCGAAAAATGAAAAGATAAGGAGTGATCTACAATTTGAGATAAAAGGATTTGGAAGTCATTTACGCACGGGGAAGGTATTAGCACCCTCATGTGTGTCAAGAAGATGACAACCTTTAGCCCAGTGTACTAAAAATAAAGTGACTTCTTAACTATTTAACTTCCCTTGAGAACATGAATTATGTTTGTGTAATTTTTGTTTATTCAAAAAAAGAAATCAAATTTTTAATTTTATAAAAAGAGAATTTATATATTTTTTTAGTTTTTTAGGTCGACAAGGGGTTTGTCCTTGCTCCTACGTATCCTCAAGTGCAATGAGAAAATCAGACTTACATAGCTCTTTGGTAGAAAACAACTTGTGTGTTGGGTTGACTTTATTTTTTTGAAAGATTTATTTTAATTGCGTGACAAAGAGCCATTAAGGTGTTGAACCTTGAAACAACTTTGAATTTTAAGAAAAAAAGCGGAGAGAATCGCTTAAGGCATTGGACCTTGAAGCAATATCAAGTAAGGTGTAATTTGTGAAGAAAAAAGAGAATTGAGTAATCATTTATTTGAGCATTTTTAGATTTTTTTGAAAAAATAATTTTGAATTTACGGTAAACCCTGTGAAGTCAAGCAAGTCAGGGACCCATCATGACATTCACAAAATCTATCCACACATTATTGAAACACCACCAAGTGAGTCGAAGACATGGCATGGAGCATAAGGAACATAAATGGGTATTAAAACAAAACTAAAGTGGATTTGCAAAAATAAATGAATAATTGACATAGCATTACATAATCAAATAAATCAAATGGAAATAGAAAGGGATAGAATAGAAGTAGGTTTTGCACACTTAGTAATTGGGAGTGCATACATGCAGAAAGGGGAGTAGTTAGTAGTGCTTATTTCATTTCAAAAAGGGACAGGCCTAAAAGGTAAGTGGGTGTGGTTAGGAAAATAGAGGGTGTGAATAGAATTATGTATTTTGTTTCAAAATGAGTCTGGCCCAACAGGAAAGGGGATGTGGTTATGTAAACGTTGCTCATAAACAGCATTACATATTTTGTTTTAGAATGGGTCAGGCCCAAATAAGTAAGGTGGTGTAGTTATTAATACAGTGAGTGCAAATAATAGAAAAAAAGTTTCTTTTAGGGCTAGGATTGGAACCAAGTTAGGGAAACCTGGCCCAACCGGCAAAGAGCACCAAGGTTGGAAAACCCTTGGTGTCCTTGCAGCCAAAACGACATGAGGGAGGTAAAAGCCTCAACGAAGGAGGCATGGCCTCCTGATGCCACCGACACTAGCAGAAGCACATAGGCGGTGTGGTGGTGGCATGATGGCGGCAAAGATTAAAATGCAAGGACAGAGCTAAAATGAAAGCGCAAACACCACAAGCGTAAAGATAAGGAAAGAGACAATGAAGGTGACCTATAAGGCTCTCGTCAACGACCAAGGTGCCCACCAGTGAGAGAAACGCACCCAACTGACAGCCTTTGTGAAAAAATGAAAGGGAGAGAAACCAAATAGAAGAAGGGGAAGAAGAGGAGAGAAATGGAAGGAATGAGGGATACTTGAGAAACCCCTCTTCTTTCTTTGGCTGCGCTACCAAGTGGTGTAACCTCTTTGGTCCATTTTTCCTCGAGATCCATGCCGCTCTCTGTGTAATTAATTTCTTTTTTACTGTTCCCTTCTTTGTGCTTTTATATTGCCTTCACTTGACCTAATGGGTTGTCAAAGATCCCATTAAGTCCCTTTGGAGCCTTTTTTTTATAGTTGTTCTATTTTTCTTTTTTGTTTTAACTATTCTATTTTTTGTTTGGGACTCAGACATAATTAGGGACATATGGTAATTGTAATTGTAATTGTAATTTGTAGGCATTTTTTCTTTTCCTATTTGCATCATCATCACGAGATTTATTATAGGAGATTGTTAGTGACCATCATCACATTACAAATATCTTTCATATTGTTAAATGGATTTTTTTTTCTTACGAGTGCTTTTATAACTTGTTTTATCGTATGAATAACTATTGCTTTATTTACACTTAATGTTCATTAAGAGTGAATCTTAGTTTCCCGTTTGAGATTCAATACAATGATTCTTCCGAACAGTTTGGATTAATCATTGTATTGAATCTTACATCTTCCGTTTGGAAAGTTTGGAAAGAGTCAATTTTTTATAGTATATTCATACGTATAGGCTAACTTTCTTTTCTTAAATTTGATGTAAATTTTGCTATATTACATTTCACTTTGTTCTTCGGGTACATATTTGATTGTGGTGGAATTCATGTCATTGCTTCATGGAATTTACTTGAAGATAAATGCGAAATGTTGCCAAAATTTTGTCAAATTTTAGAAAAGAGACTTAACCTTTAATGGGATAGGGCCATACCTTTAATGAAAAAAAATGAGGTTTTCATGAATGGAATAACTTTGTAAGTATCACAGAGTTATTAATTAGATGGACCAAAGTTGGATGAATGCAAGTCGCATGAGCTCTGCGTATAAGGAAGGTGTTGAACAGTTCTTGGATTTTGCCTCCGAAAGAAGTCGACCAAATGAGGATGGAAAATATTTTTGTCCTTGTATAAACTGTTTAAATAAGAGACGATAAGTACTACACGACATATGAAAACATCTTTTGTGTGATGGGATTAAGAAGAATTATACGACATGGATATGGCATGGGAGATCGATTAAAGGATATGATTCATGATCTTGGACAAGGGTCTTTTCAACAAGCAGATTGTAACACCCCGGACGTGTTATCATTAATAATATCATAAGCGCGCTATCAACGTTAACTAAACGCAGTGCGGAAGCGATAGAATCGAATTTCTTGATTTCAATATGCATGGAATATAAAACCACATACAAAACATCATAGACAAGCCCCCTACTGATCCAGATAACATAACATAGAACAACATAGGCAGAAAACATAAAAACTGAAACAGAGATAATCAGGAGGAATATACTCTTATACAACATCAGAATCTGTACATATACATGCTCAAAACAAGACCACATCGTGTCATACATCAAAATATGTACAGAACTATGGGTGTACACTCACACCTTATACTTATACAGAATACAAGACAGAGATCAAATAAAGACTCTTCTAATCTTCATCTGCAGCCCATGACACTCCAGCATACTCTGATAGGGCCTCCTGCCCTATGGTTGCTCTTCCCCTCTAGAGCACTTGAAACCACAATCCACAACAGGGGTGAGATATACATCTCAGTAAGCTCAGGGTTTGGGGAGATCCTCCCTTACCCTGGTTCACCCCCAAGCACAAACACCAAAAATGAAACATAACAAAGCCCAGGACACAGTCCTGGCTATCACCCATTCCCTAGCTCTCTAGGTACTAACTGGATGCTATCAGCATCGGAGGTGTTCAACCTCATACTGGCTCTCAAGCTATCTCAGACTCATCTCACAGAGGTACCATAATATAGTGTCCACCCTAGGACACTTCTCATACCAGAGAGGCACCGCCTCATCACTGAACCAGCATTGCCTGAGTCATTTACTCAGGACTTCACATACACACATTGCCTGAGGAATCTCTCAACTCAGGACTTCAAGAATCCAGATATGGCTCATCTAAGAGGTCTTAGGCTCTCATCCCCTCGGGAAGCCCTCTCTTAGAGATACAACATATCTGTCCACTGCCTGGCCTCACCAGGACTTCCATAACATATGCCTGGGCAAGAACATCCATAAATGGGCAATCACCTCCAGGACTTTCCACAACACATGCCTGAGGAGTCAATCCACACAGGGAGCACCATCCATCAGGACTTCCATCTCAACTGCCTGGGGAGTCATCCACAACGGGAGCACCGTCCACCAGGACTTCCTCTGCCTGGGGAGTCATCCACAACGGGAGCACCGTCCCACAGGACTTTCCTCTGCCTGGGGAGTCATCCACAACGGGAGCACCATCCCACAGGACTTTTCAACCACATGCCTAAAAGAGATCATCTCACACCGGAGGCACTCAATCTCTTAGGACTTTCATAATCACTGCCTGGGAATAGCCGTCCAGGACTTAATCACATATACTGGCCTGGGAAATCCATCCAGGACTTCTTCATCATCATTGCCTAAGTTGGAACATCCATACAGGGCAACCCATCCTTAGGACTTCAGTGGAGAGCAGTGGCACCTCCCAAGGAATCTCAGCTATTCCAGGGAGTCCTCAAACTCTTCCTTTGGCTAGGGAACCTCAGCTAGCCCGATACCAGTCCAGTATCCTGTAGGTTCCAACACAACAATCCAAAGGCCCAAGGCCCCACACCTGAGTCCATAGGTGCCACAACATCCTCACACCATCTCGGTGTCTAACCTAGGGTTCATCATGCAGTCATATATCTCGAACGGTCTGAGTATCACTCCAAGAGCCGTTCTTCTAGCCTCTCAGGCTTTAGTCATACATAATCATCCAAAATAGGCCATTCAAGCCTTTCATTCTACAGCATGCCCATAACAAATGCAACACAAACATGGCATGCATCAATCACCCACTTGGGTGGTAAACAAGAGAAAGGGAATAATCCCCAGAGCGATGAGCTTACCTGGCAAACCGTGCCTCACAGTTCCAGCCTCTTGAATAATGGTCTGCTTCTCTGACACCCTCAGTGTCAAGCCCTAACAAGGCACACAAACACATATCACAGACCATTCAGGCAGATAAACAAACATTAGCTCATCATACATTCCTCAACTGCCTCTAAGAAAGGAACCTCAGTCCTTTCTATCAACCCAGGTTATCTACCTAAGGTTCATCAGGCTCACTCATCACAAGCCTGTCCATAGACCCTCAGTGGTCTAGCTCAGCTCAAACATGGCTTCAGAGTCTTCTCAGACTCAGCACCAGCCTTTCACCATGAGCTCAGAGCTCCACAACCCAAATCTTCAGGGTTTCCATAGGGTTTGGACGGTCTATCTTACCAGATGCCATCTTTATGGCTTAACAGGCACCTCAAGCCCATCAACATGGCTCTTGCATGTCTCGAATCAAGTGACTCAATTCAAGTCACACATGCACAGCCTAGAGCCAAAACCAACAGTCACCAAAACACAAACTGAAAGCTAATCCTTCCTCCTCTCATCATTCTAAACACATCTCTCAACTAGACCCAGAGCTAATTCTAGCTCTATCACAGATGGGTCACTATTCATCAAAAACCCCCAAATCCAAAATCAATAGGAGAAACTCGAGTTTCTTACCTCAGAACTGACGAGGAAGACATCTGGGCTGCTCTTCCTAGCCTTGGCACAGCTGAAACACCGCTGTTCCTTGCCCAAGCTCGAGTTCTCTCCACTTCTCTGAAGGTTCCTCAGAATATGGAGGTTTTGGTGAAATGGAGGAAGGATTCTCGCTCTCTCACGGTTTAAAGACTACAGGAAGGTGTGGAAAGTGTTTAGGGTCACAAAGCAAGGTCATGGGAGCTTGGGAAGCTCTCCCATGGCTGTTGGAGTCCTGAGGAAGAAGAAAACCATTTTCTTCTCCTCCAAAACGCGACTCCCCTTTAAAACCAGTCTGAACCGACCTTCCCGCGCGATCCGCGCGGGACACTCCACCATCCGTGCCAGCTGCGGAATCTTTGACGCCATCAGCGCCACATCCACGCTATCAGCTTGAACCTGCCGAGCCTGTGGCGCGATCCGCGCCATACCCCGCGCCATCCGCGCCATACTCCAAACCCATTTGGCGCCCCCAGCGCCAATTCTGGCGCTCTAGGCGTAGACCTCCAGAGGATCTTGCGCTACCAGCGCGAGCCTGGCGCCCCTGGCGCCACCTTCCAGAGAGTCAGGCGCTATCCGCGCCAGATCTGGCGCTAACCGCACCACACCCTTCACAGGGTTTCCTGTTTCTAGGTCCTGGCGCTATCAGCGCGGGACCTGGCGCCAACTGCGCCATAGGGAGGGTCCTTACACAGATGCCCCTATGTATGATATATTGGAAAGTGATTCGAAGAATCCTTTGTACCTGAGGTGCAAGAAGTCTTTAACGCTGTTGTCGGCGGTATTAAGTCTGGTTAATGTCAAGGCCAAATATGGGTGGAGTGACAACAGCTTCACTTCACTGCTTCAGATAGTGCAACATATGCTTCTAGATGAAAACACGTTGCCAAAAGGTTACCATCAGGCAAAGAAGATACTGTTTCTGATGTGTATGGAGTATCAGAAAATTCATGCACGTCCTAATGATTGCATACTATACAGACATGAGTTTAAAGAAATGAATTAATGCCTAGGTGTGGGGTATCACAATACAAAGTGAAAAATGATGATGAGTGTAGTAGTGACGAAAGCACACAGAAAGGCCTTCGTGCGAAGGTGTTGTGGTATTTTGCAATCATTCCAAGGTTTAAGCATCTGTTTGCTAATGGAGATGATGCAGAAGACCTTACCTGGCATGAAGATGAGAGAAACTATGATGGAATGCTTTGGCATCTAGTGGAAGAAGATTAATCATTTGCATCTAGATTTTGCCGAAGTGGCAAGAAATCTTAGGCTTGGACTTGCCAATGATGGAATGAATCCGTATGGCAGTTTAAACAATTAGCACAGTTCGTGGCCTATTTTGTTAGTCATTTACAACTTGCCTCCTTGGTTATGCATGAAGTGAAAATACATGATGTTCTCTATGATGATATTGGACCCAAGACAGCCAGGAAATGACATTGATGTTTATCTCAGTCCCTTGATTGAAGACTTGACAAAGTTGTGGGACGAGGGGTTGCCCAATTTTATGGGTATCGAAATGAGACATTCAAGTTGCTTGCAATGTTATTTTGTACCATTAATGACTTTCCAACATACAGGAATTTGAGTGGATACAATGTTAAGGGTCATCGTGCATGCCCTATCAGTGAAGAAGACACGAGCTACGTACAACTGAAACATGGAAGAAAAAGTGTACACTCAGCATCGACATTTTCTAAAACCATTATCACCCTTACGGATGATTGAAAAAAACTTTTAATGAAGGTCAAGAACATGAAAGTAAGCTGATACAGTTAACTGGTCAATAGGCTCTTGAGCGGGTTAAGGACATCAATGCTACATTTGGAAAGACCCAAAAGAAGTTGACAAGTATAACTTGCATATGGAAGAAGAGGTTTATATTCTTTGATTTGTCATACTAGTCCGATCTAAATGTTAGACGTTGTATCAATGTTATGCATGTGGAGAAAAATATGTGTGATAGTGTCATCAACATGCTTCTGAACATTCAAGGCAAGACAAATGATGGTTTGAATACTTGTCAAGATCTACCTGAGATGGGTATACATGACCACTTACATCCAAGGTCTGATGGTGAGAAAATATACTTTCCTCTGGATGTCATACTTTGTCAAGAAAGGAGAAGACAAGTTTTTGTTAGTGTCTGTGTCGTGTCAAAGTGCGATAGGGATACTTTTCAAATATTAAGAGCCTTGTGCAGTTGAAAGATTTGAAATTAGTTGGCTTATAGTCTCACGATTTCCACGTCTTGATGCAATAAATGTTAGTTGTGGAAATTTGAGACATCTTGCCTAACAAAGTGAGGCATGCCATAACTCGCTTGTGTTTTTTCTTCAATGCCATTTGTAGCAAACTCATTGACAATGTAAAATTAGATGACTAGGAAAACAAGGTTGTGATTATCTTGTGTCAGTTGGAGATGTATTTTCCTCATTCATTTTTCGACATCATGGTTCACTTAATTGTTAATCTGGTAAGGGAAATTAAATTGTGTGATCCCATTTATTTACGGTGGATGTACCCAATTGAGCAATACATGAAGATCTTAAAAGGGTATACAAAGAATCTACACCATCCTAAAGCATCCATTGTTCAAAGTGACATTGCAGAAGAAACTATGGAATTTTGTCCATAGTACATTAAAAAGGCAAAACTTGTTGGGCTTCCCGAGTTTCGACATGACGAGAAAGTGGGAGGTAAGGGTTCACGAGGACTGCATGTTGCAACTCCCAGTCTAGACGAATTACAACAAGCTCATTTGTATATATTGAATAACAGTAATGAAGTCCTACCATACATAGTTCGTAAAGAACCCTTAGTCAAGGAAAGTAACCCAAAAAGGACCAAGAATAAGTCGTTGAAAGAGCATAACAAGATTTTCTTAAATTGGTTTAAAGATACCATCTTTGGTGACAATAATTCCTCTGAAATGTTGACGAAGTTAGCATATGGGTCTAAAAGAAATGTTAGAAGTTAGCAGGGATATGATATCTCAAGTATTTGTTCAAAACCAAATCACAAGATGAGAAGAGTATAATCCAAAATAGTGGGGTTAGTCTTAAAGCTGAATCCCAACACTATGCTACTATACATGACCACAATCTCTATTTAGTGTTCATGCCTTACTTTGTAGTTATTGATGAAATATGGGAGCTTAATTATTTTAAATTCATTGTGTGCTTTCAAGTGTAAGTGGATTGATAGCAATATCGATTGCGAACCGATGATTCGGGAATTACTTTGGTAGATCTTAAGAAGCTAGCTTATGAGAATAAGCCTTTCATCATGAAAAAACAAGCTAAACAAATGTTTTATGTTCAAGATCCTTGTGATGAAAGGTGGTTAGTGGTTGTACATGAAAAAATCATTGGTATTAATCTTGAAGATGATGATTCAACCCTGAATATTGGTCTGACTCCTTTCTCGACACAAATTCCTAACGTCAACAGAGAAGAACAAGTTGATGACGTCCATGCAAATCGTAATGACCATGCTGAAGGAGAATTAATTAACATTGTTTAATGTAATATTTTTTATATTTACTTGTTTCCCCATTTACAATTTCATAATTTACTATACTTTTGAGTTAAGTTTAATTAATGTTTTTTTAACAGGCACATAACTACACAACCGAGCTCGTTCTGAGTTAGCACCTTCATCGTCTACGTCGAAAAAGACAAGAAAAGCACATGCCTCAGATCATTGGCTACTAGACTCGTCGGGATGGACAAACAAGTGGTTCATATGGATCCTGCCACTAGGTAAGCTGACGAAACCCACAAAAATAAATTAAAAATGTATTTGGGGATCATTGCCCGAGACAAGGTGAATGTTACAATTGGTAACTGCAAAGAAGTTCCTGCAGTTCAGAAGGACTTGATTTGTGAGGACATTCAGGTATTTGAATTAAATGTTGAATTCCATTGTAATTGGTTGTACTAAAAATTGTAAAATGTTGAATGTTATTGATAAACTATTAAATGTATTTTTGTATCGCAGGTTGAATTTGATAAACTAGAAGTGTTTGAGTAAAGGATGAAGAAGAAAATCCTTAAGATGGTAGGAGAGCAATGGAGGTAGTTTATGTCAAATTTGACCTCCAAATGAGCTCTAGCACAAGGCAAGGAGGAGGATGATGACATTATCTGTGAGAAGTAATATATTATCAAAGAAAAGTGAAACCAATTTTGTGAGAGTCGTAGAGACCCTTCATGGGATGTTAGTTGACTTGCATTGTTTATGAATAAAACAGTTAACTTGCATTATTTTCAAGTGCATTTTGTTGACTAGTTTCTGTCTAATTGTGACAGGATGTTAGAAAGAAGGCTCAAGGTATCCTGAAACTAAACATTGCTCCTCACATGTTGTTTCATGGGGGTTATTATTTATCAAAACAAAAGTTAATGGACATAAAACAAACAAAAAATGATTAGAGGAAGCAGCCCAATCCAATTGTTCATCTTCCATCTCCTGTTAGACTACACATGAAGTGGAAGATGGCTCGCACCAAAAAATTAGGAGAGATGACATCTGAGGCGGCACGTGAAGTTGCAGAAAGAATTGTAAGTTAATATTTGTTTTAGTGGTCAATAATAATAAGAACCAAAAATTAGTAAACTCATGCAACATTTTGTTGATTGCAGGATACCCTAGAAGAGTAGTCTACAAAGCGTAGCTTTTGTTTCCCATGGATGTCAGGATGTACTTGTTGCTGCCATTGGGTGACCAGAGCACTCTGGTCATGTCCATGCTGCTGGAATTGGCGTGACGGTCATAGAATACTTTGGACCGACCTCAGCAAATTCTTGCACGTCTACGTCGATCAACCCAGAAGAGTTGGATCGACTCAAACAGAATATCAGGGATGAGCTATAACAGTCGATTACTTAAATAGTGACTCAACAACTAATGTTGTCCTTCAGCCAGAGGCAGTCCCAAATGTAATCTCAGGGACTAGTACTGCCTCTTGAGGTTAAGGGTTGTCCTTTTGCTGCATGTGCCAGCACAAAGGGAGCTATGCCGATCCCTTGGGGCAGGTCCAAAACACGAGTGCATCAGATATGCGTGGGTTGTATGTTGATGACAATCCTCCCCGCCTAGTTGCCCTTGGAAGAGTTTATGAGGGGACAACAACCGTGTATAATGTCCCTTTGGCCAATGATCAACTGAAGGTAGGTGTTGAGGAAGTTCAAGATGCTGATGTTCGTATCCCTGTACCCACTGAAGAGGTTCAGTTAGTGGGGCATGCCCTTAACACCTTCCTTGCTTAGGCGACACATCTTGTACAGCCTATTGCAAAAAATGTATTTCTTTTTTGTTGTGTTTGTTATCATTTTAAAAGGATTTGTCACAAATAAAGTGTTCATTATCATTGACTTATGTTTATTAACTGTATAGGATAAACAAGAACCTGAGGGATCGGCGAAACCTATACATAAGCTGAAACATATACGTAAGTCAAAACCTAATGACGATCCCCTATACCAGATCACATTGACGATCTCGCAGCTTTTCCTAAAGACTATGCAAGTGTCATGGGATAAATTGTGTTTTGTGTTCATAATGAGGACGTCCCCTTGTACATAAAGCATGAAGATATTTCTAAAATAATACACGGTGATCAATATCTCAACATCTATGTTTTACAACTATGGATTCTATAATTTACTTTACATTATAGTCTATTACATAATTAATTATTTTAAATTGATGCATAATTTAATTTATTTTAACAACAATAGGCATATGAATGACTTAAGTCTGCAATCGGATAATGCCTCTGTGTATGGATTCCTTGAGCCACACTCCATACACAAATATAGGCAATCACAATTTGAATCTGAAGATTATATTAAAAAATGGATGCAGAATTCACAAAAACATGTATATCTAGGAGCCTACTTGAATGGGTAAATAAAATTATACAAATAAATTTGAATAATGTATGCACTATAATAACTTAATGTTCTCCAACGCAGTACACATTGGCAACTAGTTGTTATATGTTCTAAGGACAATGTTCTATTCCTTGCACAATAAGACCGATAACTACTTGAAATGAATTATTAACAAGTCAGTTGTAATTTGTAATACATATACTTTATTGTTTGTAAGACATCAATATTTTAATTGTAGAATATGCATGTTTCTCTTAATCAGTGCTTTGAATTGATTCAATGATATCTAAGGAAGTCAATTCAAGGCTATTTCTAAATGGATTGCAATTAATGTAAAACATTTAAACAATGGTTGGTGTCTTAAAAATTATATTTATTACTATGCACACTAATTTTCGGTTAACCTTGAATATCTTATTGAATTTAGTGTAATAAGAATAGAGGAAGCACTGAGTGTGACTATTATGTGATGCATTGGATGTCAACGATAACAGTAGGAGGTTTCAAAGATAATTAGGAGATGGTAATTGTTTACTTCAAAATGAATTTTATTTGATATACTTGTTTTTATTTATACTGATTAAGTTATGTTTTATTATATCATGCAATATTTTACTTATCCAAGACCATTGAAATCAAAGAGATTAAAGGCAATTTGTATTCAGTGGGCAAGATTTTATCAGAGTTAAAAATGAAATACTAGGTATTTAAGGATTTTTACAATTGTATAAATAGTGTAATTAGAATCGGTTATAGTAAATGGTTTTCATGTATTGACATTATTATTTTATTTTACTATCACTTATAATTCATAATAATTATTCAATAATAATATAAAATTTTGTACTGTTCGGTGAAACTGTCTCGATTGGTCTGTTTTTTAATTTGCAAGTTTAGTAATATTAAAAAATAAAAAGATCAATATCAATCTTTTTGAATTTTTTTAAAAAATCAATATTACTTTATGCATAACAATATCGATTTTTTATTTGTATACTATGTTTGTTGACTTGAGGAAGACTGAACAGTGATCGGAATTCTCGAATACTTATTGTTCTAAAATTAATGAATTTCCTCAATCAAAAGTGCAAAATGAATGTTCAGAGATGGAATGCGGTGCGATATAGACAGCCATGAGCATGATAAAATTAAGAAACATTTATATCGGACGAAGAAAGTGAGAGGGAAAAAGAGATTAAAAAGCATAACACGTGAAATTAATTTTCTACTCTGTTTTCAAAAGATCATGACATTTCTAATTTTATATATTCTAACAACCAGCCCTGGGCCAGGTGCTCAAATGGCGAGAACGCATTAGGAGGGTCTTTTGTTTGCCAAATATTATAGAACAGACAGAGGTACTCAATTGTAGACAGCTTTTAGAAGCTGACTTGGCTTGGCACAACCTTTGTAAAATAGAGCAGATTGTGCTTGGAATAGAGTAAAGGAGATTCTCTTGAATGGCTTAGGAATTGAAAGTCTGGAAACATTTTTTATTTATTTTTTGTTATTTCATGAATCTGTATTTGTTTGTGTCAACTTAGACTTTTTTTTTATTAAATGGCAAAAGATAGCATAAAATTCCTAAAATCCCAGAAAAAGGTATCAATTAAGTATGCAAAATGATATGCTAATATAATAGATGCCAATTAATTGAGAAAAGAAAGTATTAATATGTCAATAGTATCATTAATTAATTATAATCGCCCGTAAGAAACGATATTATCAAAACAATTATATTTATAATTTTAATTATTTTGGCCATTAAATTGTTTTTATCAAGCTCCGGGCATTGAGTTGCCTTTTACTTTGAGTTTGATCTCTCTCATGTTGATCTTGTTAATTTATTTTGTTTGTAATCATTTATGTTTTCATATGCGCTTTGTGCTGGCATTTGTTACTGCATTGATCTTTTTTATTATTCTCGTATGCGTTTTGCTATTTGTACCTGCTTTAATTAGCCTGCAGGTCTAACATAATTCCTTTATTTGTCCTGGTTTCATTTCTTTTAGATCCTGTTTCATCATATACTAGCTTGTGGGTTTGCTTTTCGGGGGTTATGTTACTTTTTTCTATTTACGATCATTGCTGGAGATATATTGTTTTGTCCAAGTAAATTTGTCCCATTGCTGTTAGGGAAAATACTGGGGAGTTGTTTACCACTGTGCCACAAATCCAAAAAAAAAAATTGCCTAGATACCATACGCACAATAAAATTTACCACTGTGTCACGTGGCATAATTCGGTACCATCTCCAGCGAAATAGGAGAGCTGATGTGGCGAGTTTCTGGTGGCCACGTATTTCGCTACAGGCACTAGCGAAATACGTGATCAAAGACTGACAGGTCCACGTGGTGCGCCATGTATTTCGCTTGTTCCCCAACAAAATATGTGCCACATCTGAAAAAGGAGCCATTGTGGATGGACACGTGTCAAGCGCAGACGTAATTCACTGTTGGCCCCAGCGAATTACGTTACCTGGCCCATTATTTAAGTAGTCCATGTCACTTTCATTTTTCACTCCTTACTTCACTCTCATTCTGAAAGTCAGTGCCACTCTGACTCCCCTCTCTCAGTGTAAGTCCCCTTCCTCACTGTGCAGCTTAACAGGTAAGTTTTGCTTTATTATTTTTCTATTTTTTTATCTTTTGTAGTTTAGTATTATATAGTTTTAGTTTTAAAATAATATATAGGTTTGAGATTTGAAACATTTGGTTAGAGGATATTTAGTTTTAGTTTATACTAATAGTTAAGTTATAGGATAGATGATTGTTTTAGTTTATGATTGTTAAGTTATATTTTGTAATTAAGTATTATATAGTTTTAGTTTTTAAATAATATATAGGTTTGAGATTTGAAACATTAGGGTAGAGGATATTTACTTTTAGTTTATGATAGTTAAGTTATGTGATAGATGATTGTTTTAGTTTATGATAGTTATATTTTAATTATAGATTCATTTAGGAAGCTGTAGGTAAAAAAATATGTGTGTGAACATATTTATGTAATTTGATAAAAATAAATTATATAGTAATAGTATCAAAATTAATTATATAATTGTGAAAATATATATATTTGTTTAATTTCTCTAATTTTATTATTCCATCATTTGTGAACATAATGATGTAAAAGAATATATTTTTCATAATATAATTAAATTTACTAATATATACATTAAGTTTTTAATACTTGTGTTTTATTTGTAATTGTATAAACACTATATTTTAAATTTGATTATTTTAAATATATTATAAAAAAAGTAAACATATACGCATATCATAATTAATCATATTAATTTCAATAAATATATTAATTAACAATTTGATTTGACAATATTATTTCAATAAATATATAAATTTTGCATATGGTATAAGTTTTTAATGTAATAATGTTTTAAATTTTAATTCATAAAAAATATATATATATATATATATGGACACACAAAGTAGTCGATAAATTAATGTTTAGTAAGAATGACAAATTTTGCGGGACAATTTTTCTAGATAGAGTAATGGATCACGATGGAGATGTGCCACCACCCCTACCGCCTGAGTCTACATTGAGTGTGATCAACGCCGGTCCATCCATATATACACTCTTGACACTACAGGACAGACATATATCCACGAAGGTGTGGAATTCGCAGGGTGATCCGATGGGGCGGGATCGTGTACTTAATGTGAGGCATGTCGTGACACACGATCATAAGGCTATACCTGAGGAGATCCACCTGTGGCTTAGACAGACTGGTTTTTACCACGTTACACGTCTGTGCAATCATAAGGTAAGCATAGTCTGTATTATATAACCTTGTATTATGGTGTTATGATTGTATTGTAGTGTATATGTAACTGTGTTAATAATGTTTTATTTCATATTGACCACCATCTTGTCTCAGCGCTTGTAGAGCGATGGTGCCTAAAGACACGTACATTCCATATGACCATGGGTGATGTCACGTTCACCCTGGAGGATATACATCGTTTATTGGGACTGCCCACAAATGGTGAGGTTGTTTCGAGTCGCCACGTACGACATAAATTTCATGATCTTGTCGGTGACCTTTTAGGGGTTGAGCAGGCTGCTGGTAGAGATTTAAAGGCGGCTTGTTGGGGCTCCACTATTTACGGGAGCAATTTGATGATTATGCGGTACACGCTGGAACATAAGTTGCACGCATGAGATACACTCGTGCATTGATATTGCGTATCTTAGGTGGGATGTTGTTTGTGAATACCGCCTCCAGCTTTGTGCCAGCTCGGTACATGTCATTTTTGGATGATTTCGAGCGCACAAATTCGTTCAGTTGGGGATCTGCGGTGATTGCAGCCTTGTATAGGGAGTTGTGCAAGGCGACACGTGCAACACATCGTGAGATGGACAGATATGTGTTGCTATTGCAATTGTGGGTGTGGACCAGATTTTTGACTATCTCTCCTAACCTTCCCCGGATGGAAGATCAAGATGTTTTTGAGCACGAGATCTATGCACATAGGTATAGCAATTGTAGGTTTCTTATTATTGGGAGTATATGTGAACCGATGCTGATATTTTGTTGTTGCAGGTTTAATGTTTATGATACATGTCAAACCACATATACGCATATTCGCAGATATCGACATTATATTGATGTCATGCATAGGTGAGACATTCATTGGAGGCCGTATGACCTAGTTAATATAGTTCATCCACCGGAGGTTGACATGACTGCGTCAGTTTGGGTTTGACCAGCCCATCCCAGAGAATCCTATTAATTATAGTGAGCTGCTAACGATCAGTATTACAGGGAAGACAGATGTGGATTAGAGGCAGCAACATGGTTTCTTCATTGCCCAATGGGCAGACCGAGATTCGTTTGTCTTGCAAAGTCTTCATCCTATGCGGAGAGATGAGAATCTGTCTATCAACAGTGAGTACATGCAGTGATACTACCATGTTACATGTCGCTGGATGACCTATAGAGCTGCGTTCAATGCACATGTGGTACGCATATTTATTATAGTTGTCTATATTAATATTAACATTATATTGTGCATGACTAATAATACTTGATACACAGACTGATCGTGTTGAAACAATTGTCCACATGGCATCACCAGAGTCGTAGGCGCAGTGGGCATTCGACATGACTCATGTCTATTAGGAGGTGGTTCGACTACTCGCTGCATGCGATGATTTAGATCGAGTGACAGATCCTGGAGATCTTGCTCCTCCACCTCCACAACGTCAAACCGAGGCCCTTCCTTTAGTGGTTCACAGTAACCGCTATGCGCGTCACGAGGGTTACCCCTCCACCATTCTACTCCGCTAGTTGCTGATACACCTGTTACCGTACCAGCTCTTCCTCCCCGCTCAATTGGCATGTTCTATGCACCTGGGTACCCTTCGGGGCCATCCCAATAGTATTTGTGGCCATCCTAGTTTACAGTCGGATCATCTAGTAGTGGACATGAGGGGTTTCCACTGTCACAATACCCTCTATGGAGTTCGATGCCGCAGCCTGGGTTTGCATACCCATCCTATCCGATGTATGCGGGTGGGCCCAGTACCCAGCCTACTTCAGGATTCATCGAGTGTTATATAGGTCAGCTGCTCTGATGTCGAAAGCGGATCCGGTAATGGTGACTCCTATAGCACAATTAACACATTTCATTCACTCTCCACACTCCACCGATTTCGATGATCATTCGACGGATTTCATAGCGGTGGCAATGGAGGGGGGACATGATGACAGTGACGATCATGGTGATGATGACCCCGACAGCTTGATTAGGCAAAATCTAGTTAGGGAAACGCGATATCAATGTCATCTTTCACCATACGAGCATAACATGAGCTAGTGTGGGGGATATCATGGAGACCATGGAGACGATCAGTGATTTTATTTTTGGTTTCATGGATTATTTTGGTTATTGAATGTTTATGCCAGATGTTTTGGTTTCATGGATTATTTTGGTTATTGCGTGTTTATTAATTGTTATGGTTATTGATACAATGATCAGTTATGCAATACAATGAACTCTATTTATTTTGGTTGTTGTTTGCTAATTAATTAATGAAAATCGATGCGATAAGTATAACGACATACTACAAAATGAACATCACTGATTCTGCATGCCTGAAGGACATTGACGCCTATTGTGACCAATAACATTAAAATAACCACATGTTGTACAAGTCATCGATCCTTCCCACAAATCCATTTTGTTGCATATGCGGGTAGTCCTAGGCCTTCCTCTTTTATGTCTAAGCGATACATCTGGCATGACGGTGGGTTGTCCAGTTGGTGGTATGAAGTCCTCGTTTCCAATTGGAAACCACTGTGGTGAATACAGTTGACATTGATATGTGACACTATACACAAGGTCTATATATTGAATGGGACGAGGTGTGTGGACCGGCAAGCTGCAACAACATGACTACAAGGGAACCTGAAGGCAGTGAACTCACCACACTGACAATTTCTTTCCGATAACGAGACCGACCATTTCTTTCCGCCCTGATGAGTACATATGTTGTACGACTCCTGTACCTCAAATCTTGTGTTTAGTGTGTCGTAAGCAGTAACACAATGTGTACCGGATTTATGAACCATCTTCAAATATTTTTTCCACACTAATTAATGATTACCTCTCGCCATCTCTTTATTGGCCTCCTGACCATGTTGCAAAAGTATGCTAGTCGAGCGTATGTGAACCGCACAAGTGAAGTAATAGGAAGGTTTCTTATGCCTTTATGTACCTTGTTAAAAACCTCAGAGAGATTGGTTGTCATGTGACCAAACCTTCATCCCTCTTCATCATAAGCTATGCTCCACTTCTCCTTTGGGATTTGATCAATCCATGCGGCTATTTGAGGGCTTGCTTCTTTAAATTTTTCTAATCCGACTTCGAAATCTAAGCGCGAGGTTGTATAAGCTGCATATACAAACACGAAGTGAATATCAAGACATACAGTATTGTGGAGTAAGTGGATGTAATCACATTGTCGTATAGTATTGCTTACCTAACTTCTTCAACTGTCTATTCAACATGACATTCCTAAACTTGTGATTAGAATTGCTCGCCATATGGCGAATGCAATAAACATGGTATGCCCTAGGTGGTTGCCATCCCAGTTCAACATTATCGATCGCCGCCAGTATGCCCGCATACCGATATGAAATAAGACAGTTTCCTTCTTTTTGTGTAACATGAATACGGATTAGTACCAAAAACCACGACCAGTTGTCAATATTCTCCTTGGAAACAACTGCAAATGCAATTGGAACGACATAATTGTTGCCGTCAATTGATGTTGCAATGAGCAATGTTCCCCTGTATTTCCCATACAAATGGGTACCATCAATGTTGATAATGGGTTTACAGTAATTAATGTGATAACCCTAAGTTATGGCGTGGTTGGCGTCATACCCCGCGCTGTCGCGGGGGGATTTACATCAGAAAAACCCTTTTAAGGGTGTAGCGCTGATAGCGCCAAGACGGCGCTGATGGCGCCATAGACTCGGCAAGTCCACGCTGGTAGCGTGGCTGTGGCGCCAATGGCGTGGACTGGCCGAATGGTTGCCGCGGATGGCGCCAAGGGCCGCGCGGATCGCGCCATAAGTGCCCTGGAAAACCAATTTTCCCTGGAATCTCACGCGGACAGCGCCAGAGGTGGCGCGGGTGGCGCCAAAAGTCTCCAACGGTTCACGCGGTTTGCACGGGGATGGCACTGTTAGCGCCAGAGCACCGCCATTGTGGCGCGGATCGCGCGGGAGCTGGCGCGATCAGCGCCAGAGCGCGGGCAGGCAAAATATAAGAGGGCAGTCGCATTTTGAGAAGAAGAAAACCTCTTCTTCTTCATTCCTCAGCCCCAGCCTCCATTGTTGATGCACCCAAGCTTCCTAGGGCCTTATTTATCAGTCTAAACACTTTTCTGTGGCCTAGAAACGTATATTAACCAATTGAAAGCTAAATACCTTCATCAATTCCTAAGATTTGAGTAAAATCCTAACCTTTAGAGAAACCTCAGAAAAGTGAGTGTGGGCGAAGACCAGAGGCGCAGAACGGATGACAGAGCTTAGGAAAGCTGTCCTCCAGCCTTGTGGGTCGCCACTGAGGTAAGAAACCTGAGTTTCTTCGGTTGATTTTGAATTTGGGAAATCTTAGGATTTTGTGAATTTTGTGGCTCTGGAGCTAGAATTAGCCCAGAGGTCTGTTGGAAAACTTGTTTAGAATTGCTTAATGATGAAGGAATAGCTTTCAATTTTTGATTCTGATGACTTTGGATATTGGCTCTGTGAATGCATAAGTGACCGGTGTAGAGTCACTTGGTTATGGAATTTTGACATGCATGAGCCATACCTGAGTCTATGTTGAGCCTGAGAGGCTGTTTGAACGGTGCCTGGGTTGAAGGCAAGACCGTTCTAGAGATATTCTGAATTTTGGGCCATGGTTTAGAAATATGATATGTGTTGAGTCTGTGGTGACTCAATGGCCCTGGTAATAGCTTTGATATACTTGTATGATCTGAGAAAAAGCCTTGTGTGAGCAGAATTGATTAAACCCTAGGATAGGGGACTTACATTCTGTGATTGAATGTGTATAAAATGGATTGTGATATGAA
>PYAF01006038.1:47725-59634 GCA_007407185.1 Glycine tomentella | reverse complement strand
TTCATGATGCATGCATTGGCTGTGACATTATTGTATTGAGATTTTTATGCATTGCATTGGATATTTGTGTTGTGCTTGATATGTCTGTTGGCCGATAGAAGAGTACCGGCGTTGAGGAGCTCCGCCGTGTATTCTGGACGTTGAGGAGCTCCGTCCCTGGCATCGAGGAGCTCTGCCAGAAAGCTGTTGGCCAACAGATATATACCGGCGTTGAGGAGCTCCGCCGGGTATTCTGGGCGTTGAGGAGCTCCGCCCGTGGCATTGAGGAGCTCTGCCACACTATGACAGGTACTGACGTTGAGGAGCTCCGTCAGTAGGTGTTGAGGAGCTCCACCAGGCATTGAGGAGCTCTGCCTCCTGTCATAGATCTGCTTGTGATGATGATTATGTGATCTTGAGGCCAATGGGCCATGTATGAGATGTATATACCTGTTTATGTGCTGTGAATCTGTGGGCCAGGGTGGGAATGATTTCCCAAGTACCCTGAGCTTACTGAGATATGTTATCTCACCCCGTGTGGGGCTTACATGATTTCAGGTGATATTACTGGCCGAGAAGAGCAGTCTCAGGGCAGGAGGCCCAACTGAGACTAGGCTGCTTGTACTAGGAGCTGGATGGCTCTGTTTTGATATTTTGATGCTTTATAGTTTTGTACTCCCTCATGAAGGGTTGATATTCTTTTGTATCACCACGGGTTGTGTGGTCTGAACTATGGACAGTGATATGTATATGTACAGAACTTTGATATATATGATATGTAACTTTTCCCTGAGTATAAGTGTCTTATATCTGTTATCTGCCTGTATAATTGAGTTGTTTGGCAATGACTATATGATTTGAGAAACTGGATCAGCCTGAGATTGATTTATATTTTTACATGTTTTGTTATTCTATACATAATGAATCAAGAAAAACGATTCTATGCTTCCGCTGAGTACTATTTTATGTTTATTAAGCGCTAAACTGATATTATTAATGATAACGCACCGGAGGCCTACGGGGTGTTACAATTAAAAGCATCACAACACTACTTAAATGTCCAAAACACCCTCTTGAAGACCTTAACACTTCCATCTAGTTGCCCATCAACAAAATGGTCCATCGTTTCCAGCTTATAGGCAGACCCTTGAGCAAAATTTAACATGTAACTTAACCACCTTGGCAGGAACGCATAGGACTCATCCCAATTCCTGAACACCTTCACAATAGCCTTTTGCTTTGCCTTCCATGCCTTCCTGTATGATATATGAAATCTGACCATTGTTGCAATCGTTTCCTGAATTAACACAATTTTAACACTAGGGTTCTCCCTAATCATTTCTGTAATTCGTCAGACAATAACATATTAATAAATTTTGTGGCAAAATATAGAGTCCAACATAATGTATTTTAAGTACCTAGGATCAACGAACATATGAAATTTGAGTCAAGCTGTTTGTGATCTTGAGAAAGATTATGACTAACGCACGTGTGTTGGTTGTTCCATATGCCTACAACCCATTCAGAGGCACCCTTTTTTTGGTATGCCCTCATCCTCCATGGACAACCGTCATTATGATTTTCACAAACCATTATAAGCCTTTTCGTATCACTTTTTGCTACTACGGCTGTGCGATGCTCGACCATTTACTATTGCTTTATTTCCATTTGCACATCAAACTTGCTCCCAAACACCTGACCCTTATATAGCTCTTGACCCACCTCCCAGTTAGGTATTTGCATTCCTTGCGTGTCATCTAACTCCTCATCTGGGTATGTCCAATTAATATTCGTGTAATGGCATATGTTAAACCAAATGGTACATTTCCCTCTTCTGTATAATGAGACATTGAACACATTGTTCTGTTAAACCCACAATCATTTAACACTACTGATTGACACATAGTTATGCGTCCATACCTGGAACTGGAGGCGGATCTTGCATTCCGACAATGCCCAGAGAAGGGATTGGAAAAACACGATCGAAATCACCATCTACATCTGTATCCGATGAGTCACTGTCTGGAACAACACCTTCATCAACCTCTTCCTCAGAACTGTCCATAGGCCAAGCTGGGTCGTGGGCCGGCACCATTTCAGTATCTTCAGAATCAATTTGTTGTGTTGGTTGGGTTGGTGGTGGTGGTGATGGGGATACATCTCTATCTTCGGAATTCACCAATGGCTCTATGTTAAGGTCAATGGAGCCAGTGTGTGGAACAAAATGTTGACTGCTTGACTGTCCACCATAATTTACTTCCGCATACAATTCAATAAATCTGGGGTCTCCTCCATCGGATGTGCATGCATTTGTAACTAAGGCTACATCGTCATCATCTACAATATCCACACTAACCCACTGCACTGGGTTGCCGGAGGTAGATCTAGCACTCAATCAAAATACAGATTGACCTTGTTGTAATCTCAACTTCTTGTATATCATTTTCATCAAATCATGATAGCTGCATCTTGGAGGCATACGAAACATTTTGCTTTCTTTTTCAAAGACTTGACCATTTGGTCCAAAATATCTCCTCCCATTATATATACAATGGTGATTAAACCATTTCTACTACCACTCATTTTGCAGAGATTAGAAAAAAATTATAGAGCATTCGAATGAATAGAAAGTGTGAGATAAGGTAGAAATGGAGGGGGGTGTTTATATAGGGGGTGTGGCTGTAATTCGCTGGACTGGGTAGAAAAATAGGACAGTATTTTGCTGGAATGGGTAGCGAATTACTGGGGAGCTGCCATGTGTCCTGCCCGTTCTGCCTGGTCACTGACTTATTGACCATGTTTGCTAGTACCTATAGCGAAATACGTGGCCACCAGAAACACGCCACATCAACTTCCCTATTTCATTGGGGATGATAGTGAATTACGCCACGTGACATAATGGTAAATTTTACTGTGCGCATGGCATTTAAACAAAAAAATTTTGAATTCATGGCATAGTGGTAAACAACTCAAATACTGGGTACATGTAATTTTTGTTGCCTTATTCTATTGATTTGACATGATTGATTAACTGATGGTTTGATGAGGCTCAACGTATATATGCATGTTAGGTAGAAAGTAGAAACTAGAAACACATTCACTTTTATTACATAATTGATTGATTGATTAATCGTGCTTGGATTTTGTGTGTTGAAAATCCTTTTGATTATTATCTTTTGCATTGGGCTTGTGTTAGTCATTGTGTTACAAACGTTTTACTGTTTACACACTACAAGAAAAATGACATATGCCTACGGATGCTTTTTGCCTACAGACATAAATTAGTGTAGGTAAAACTCAAAATATTTCTACCTTCAATTGATTAATGTAGGTAAAATTCAATGACTTATACCTACCATTATTTGGTGTAGATAAATTCATTAAAATTAAAAAAATACTTCTACTTACAACTATTTTGTGTAGGTAAAATTCCATAAAATTTGTGCCTACGATCAATTAGTGTAGGTAAAACTCAAAAGGATTATTACCTTCAAAAACCTAGTGTAGGAAAAATTCTAAAGAACATATACCTATAACTACGTGCTGTAGATGAAACTTCATAACATTTGTACCTATAGTGGATTGGTGTAAGTTCAACTTCAATAATCTTATACCTACAATTATTTTGGTGTAGGTAAAACCAAAATAATTATACACTAACAAAATTTTATCCAATCGTATAATAAGTTCCATCATCATCAAACAATTTAGTAAAATGCATGATCCAAATATCTAAAAACATATTTTGCTAATAAAAAATTAAGAATATTTCAATTATTTTTAAAAACATATATTCCTAGAATAATTAATTTTGTACACACTAATTACTGAATAAAAGATATATCTAAAAGTTACTAAGGAGCCATTTTTTTCTCGTTAAAAGATAAACAATATATTATATAAAAGCTAAAAAAAAATTATTACATTGAAAGCCCACGTCACCAGTGTCAATCCACTCTCCACCTACTCCAGCCTCACCCTCCTTGCCTGCATCTTGTGCGCCTCACGGATGAATGCGAGCTCCTCCCGGTCCACGCACCACCCGCGGGGCCGCCAGTCGCACGGCGCCACGAGGCGCACCACCAGCGGCCCTGCCCACGTCGTCACGAGAGGATCCAAAATCTCTCTTGATCTCGAACTGCTTCGCGTAGAACTCTTCTTCGATGAGTCCCATTTCCTTCCTTTTCTTCTTGCGGTAGTTACGGTTTAGCATTTTGAAGGCTTTGATAGCTTCCGAGGAGCGGAGGGGAACTTCTTTTCCTTTGTTGAACTTCTTTTCCAGTTGCGGCAGTGGGCTTCATCCTCGATTTCTTTGTCCTTGGGGCCGAAGTTCTCGAGGATGGTCTCGTCCACCGAGAACTCATCGGAGTCGAAGGATTTAGAGATGGTGAAGGGGTGGCGGTGGTGGAGGAATGGTGGAGACGCTGGGAGGAAGGGTTTAGGGGTTTAGGGAAAGTGAAGAGATAAGAGGTTTGCAGGACTTTCATAGCTGGATAATTGGTATAATTTTTCTAGTTGTTGTAATGATAGTCTTTTGTTTTAAGAAGGAGTGGATCCTGGAGTAAAATTGAGAGCATGGATTATGGTAGAGTAAAATGGTGAAATTGTTTTATCAGGTTATAATTTCAATGCAGGAATATCATTGATGTTTTATCAAGTTCTTTCTGTCCTTCATTTTGCTCTATATGAGTGTTAAATCATGGCAAGAGGTTCTAATCAGACTATAATTCTTAAGAATGACAGTTTCTCAGCTTCTTGGCTTTACTTCTTTCCTGGATCTTATTGTAAATACAAAATCAATCATGTGATCTTTATTCTTCCTTGTAGTTTGCAAAACTTTATCGCTATTCTGGTTGTTGTTCTGTTGCCTCTCTCTGGTCAAATTTTAGTTGAAAAGCTCAGTTAGAGGCTGATCAGGGCCTGGATCCCTGTCAATGTGAGATTCATTGGCGTGCTTGTCTCAGGCATGTATGGGTATAGAATAAACTTTGCTCTTTGTATATTTTATTTAACACCTATGGAGATGTTGAACTTGAACCTGATTAGTAAAACATTTTTTAAAGGACCAGTACTACTTGTTATTGTTCTGGCGCTCTGTCTGTTAGTCAATGATCATCCATCTTGTGCTGCTCATATTTATACATAATGTCTGCTGGTTCATTTTTCTTTTTAGTTTGAAATACATAAATGTTGCCATGGTGACTATTCTCAAGAACATGACAGTAATTGGAGAATTATATTTATTTCGGAAATGTCAGAGTCCCAAAGTGTGGACTGCAATGTTTATGATGCTAAATGGCATTCTTTAATCATACTGAGTCTGCCTTACTCTGTTGGGCTATTGATGTCATGGCTGGTGTTGCAGAAGAGGAGGAATTTAACAAAATGAATGCAAGAAATATTGCAATGGTTTTTTGCACCAAACATGACTCAGGTATCCTCAAATACTGTACACATTTTTATTTGTTCAATATATGATATACAAACTTCAGAAATTAATTGCATGTTTGGTTTAATTTATTTTCTTTTAAGTATTGTCATTATTAATTCTTGTTTTAAAAGTTTAAGATAATATCAATTTCTATTTATTATTACTTTTTATTTAATTTTTACACGTGTTTGCTATGAAATTAAAATAAAATTAAAAATTTTAACAAATAACAAAGAGATTCGTTAATAAGATAAATAAAAGATATAATAAAGAATAAATTATACAAATCTTTATGAGAACAAATGTTTAAAGAAATTATATACATTTATCTCAATTTTTAAAACATACACATATCACCTGTGACATTAATTTAATCTCAATCTTTGTAAACATTTCAGTTTTGTTGGTGTTAAGTATTATAATTAAATTACTTAAAGTTTTATCTTGTTTTAATGCAAATGTTTAGTAAAGGTTGTAGTGCTTTTGAAAAATCACTTCGAGCTCGATTAGTAAAGGTACACTATCGAAGCATAGTGTAATTTTCTTTTTTAAAGTTTTAGTTATATATATATATATATATATATATATATATATAAATATTGGATGGTTCTATATGTTAGCTAATGAAACAAAGGTATTAAAGTTGGGAGTGCCATGGATCTAGTGTTATATGTGTTAAAATATTTGAATTTCTGTGCTTTCTTAGTTTTGATTCTATGTTTTTAATGCTTATTTGCTTTTTTTTTTTTTGTAAATTTAGTTTTCCCATATGAAATAGATGAAAAAAAAGAAGGGAATAAAAGAAGGTGGTATTTTGGATCAGGGGTAAAGCTTGTAAATTATAGACTATTGATCAAGTCTTCATGTCTTAGTTATCGATATTATAAGTCTTCAAGTCTTCATGTCTTAGTTTGCAAGTTTTGACATGTAATACTGTTATTGGTACTCTGTAACAACACTCTTAGTCAAGTGTGGAATTAGCAGTGCAAGATTTTAAAGAAATTTTAACCAGAAGCTGTATGATATTGGAAATCATTTCCTAAGGGAGTCTATATGACTGGTTGCTGGTTCATTTTGTAATTATAAGCGAATGCTAATTTTGATTGTTCTAGTCCCTTTTCCTTTCAGCTAGTTTCTTTTGACTACCATATTTATCTGTTGGAGTTCTAATCCTCCTTCCATGTTGCCTTTGCCTTCTTCTATCTTAAAAAATTCCTTGATAAAAATCTATCCACTTTTTGGCCATTAAATTTGTTTTAGATTGAAATTTTTATGAATGGAATGTTGTTTGTTGGTTAAACATATTTCTAACTTATTTTTAGTTTAAGATTCTATCACTTGTTTCACCTTCAACATGCATCTAAATGTTTGCTAATGATCTTCCTTACTCTATCTCTTTCATTAGGTGTTTATTTTTAGTGGTTTGTAATTTCTGAGGTGTTTTTCTTTTCTTGGAGGATTGCAGTTTCTTATAGATATGCAAAGTCCTTACCCATAACATATCCAGTATTGTCCTTCCATAATATCTAACTTTTCTGAGATGTACGACTGCTTTTTCAAATGTCTCAGGATAGTCCTTCCCTTGGTTTAGGATTTCTATACTTATTTTTTCCTCTGATTCCAAGAGTTCCCTCCACTAGATCAATTGAAGCAGCATTTTTCTGGTAAAGTTCATCTAGAACCATATCATTGCTTATTTAAAGATGGCTCTGTAAAAAATGTAGTCCCAGACCCAGATGTTCCCCCAAGTTGTGATGCAGATTCACTAGAGTATGGTCCCATGCAGTGGATTGACTAATTTATATAGCTTTTTATTAAATTTTACTGCTTTTATTGTCACTTCAATGGTTTCTTATAGCTAATTTAGAGTCTCAATTCAAAGTTCATATGCTGTAAATTATTATAATGATCCATTTATAGGTTTGATTTGTGACTTGGAACAAAACCTAAACATGGTGCTGGAGATAAAGATGAGGTAGTAGTTGGGTTGTTGTCAAATCTTTCATTGGAAGGATTAAGTCCTCACTGGATTAGACCCCTTCCACCAAGGCTGCCGATACTTGATGGGGAGGTACTGCATATTTGAATCTGCAATATTTGATTCTTGAGTCTTAATTATTCGAGCTATTTATATTGGGAATTCATTTTCAGCTAGTTTGGATCAACCCTGATGACAATAATGAAATTATGTAGGACTATGGTATGTGTTGATACCAGCAGAGGGGCTGTAGTAAGGGACTTAATTGCAAAAGCTTTGAAGGGAGCCCTTGCGCCTGCACAGCAAGAGGTGATTATTATTATTATTACTATTTGATTTGATAGAAGATGAAAACATTGTAGGAGCATCTCTGTTAAGAATAAATGGATAACCCCATGAAAAGACCATGTGCTTTACGCTGAACAATATAGGGACAAATGACATAATTCTGAACTAGCACCTCACTGTAACACATTAAGGGAAAAAACCTTGTTGCTTGTATGGCATCCAAACCTGCAAGTTTTTATGTAGAAACTAGATTACATTGATGGGTCTCCTTATTGATTTGTTACGCAAAAAGATTTCCTTCTCTTAGGTTGGGATTTTAAGGAAAGCTGAGTAAGTGATCCAGAAAATGAATTGCAGCTCAAGTCCAAAGATTGGATTGAAGCCATTCCATAAATAGATTCAGGTATTGAGCTAGAGAAGTTATTTCCAGCCAATGACAGATTCTGCAAGCCAGTTAACTTGTCGATTCCCATCGGTAAGGACGAAGAAAAGAGATTATTGGAAACATACAGAAACTCGAGGCTTTTGAATTCAACAATGTTGCTAGGAAGTTTTCCTAAGATAGAATTGTTGGACATAAAGAATTTTACTAGCTTTGTGAGGTTTGAGGAAACTCTTTTAATAACTTTTCTGTCAATTATGATAGCTTGTTATCACTTTTAATGATTGGTATTTAGATATTATCTTGTGCATTACTACATTCCTAAATTAAGAATTTACTTGGCTTGGTTCAAAATATCAAGATTGATAAGTTTTGTATATTATTCAATATTCAATAATCCTTCCTTCAATTATATTGTTTTTTCATAAAATTTAATAATAAGAAAATAAAATATATTTAGTTTAATTTTCATTATTGTATGACTTTTACCTACAGTTGGATGTTGTAGGTATACGTTAATGACTTTTACCTACAGTTAGAGGTTGTAGGTATACATTAATGACTTTTATTTACAGTTAGAGGTTGTAGGTATACCTTAATGACTTTTACCTACACCTAGAATAAATTGTAAGTACTACCTATAGTGACAGACAAATATAATCATAGGTAAAGATATGTCCGTAGGTAAAACTTGTACATATGGACAAATAACCGTCACAGTACGCCCCTCAAAGTTGACGGAAGAAATGTCCGTAGGACAAAGTTTATCATACTTTTACCTACAGATTTTTTTACTTATAGTGACAATTTTGGTCCGTAGGTATAGGTCATTTTTCTTGTAGTGATTTTTTTTTTGCCATGTTAGGATATAGATCAATCATCTGAATAAACGAATCTAATATGAATAAATAAAAAATTAAATAGATAAAAAAATTGAAAAACAAAAAATAATTATTGGAATGGATCAGATTTTAGACTTAATTTTAGAAATCAATCCAAATTATATGTGTATATATATATATATATATTCATAAATTTATAATATCATTTATTTTTACACTACTACAAAAGTTAGATTTTACGACGCGCATTCAAAGACGGTTGTATCATAACCGTCTTAGAATGATAGGCGGTGGCAATTTTGTAAATAATTTGTTATTTACAAAGACGGTCGTATAAAAACCGTCTTCGAAGGTTGTTATTCGAAGACGGTTTTGTAATAAATGAAAACCATCTTAAAGAAACTGAAAATTTGAATAAATATCTGTCGAGAACGCGCACTTTTTAAAAATGTTCAATTTTATTTAAAAGCGTTCAAAGACACGTGCACTCTCTCTCTCACTCTCTCGCTCTCTCACCCTTCCTATACACACGCCCACCCCACATGCCCGGCCACCGTCTCCGCCTCCGTCCGCTTCCTCTCCTGCCGACAACTACATTTTGAACCACAACAACCATGATTGGCACCCTCTGGTTTTGAACCAAGGGTCTTGATACCTGCGATTTTGAACTGCATCGGTGCTAGATCTATTCCCTAAACCGCATTCTTCTTCATGTGCCTTCAATCTCCCCCTCGCATCCGCCACGAAACCCGCTCATCTCCAAGGCCTTCCAAGCCTAGTGCGTCGCGGCCCTCCTCCTGGCCCACGGGCTCCAGACAACCAGCGTTGTCGGGTTAAGCTACAGAGGCTTTGTGGTGTACAGCCTGGCGGCGCAGTTTCCGGAGCTTTTGGAGAAGGTGGTGCTATGTTGCACCGGGGTGTGATTGGAAGATAAGGACTTGGAAGAAGGGATGTTCCAGGTGAAAACTGTTGATGACACTGTGGATATTTTGCTGCCGCAGACGCTGGAAAAGTTGAGGTAGCTTGTGCAAATCGCATTTGCCAAGCCTGTCAAAGCCATTCCCACTTGCTTCCTCAATGATTACATTAACATCAGTACGTTAATTTGATGCTTCAAGCCTTTAATTTAATTTAATTTAATTTTCTCTTATCAAATGTATAATGGTGTGTGTTGATGTTCTGGCTTTACAAATTCTTGTGAATTTGCTTAAAAATTGCATTTTCCTGTTTTCCTTTCCTAATATTTTTTTGGTATGCTTCTTCCTGATTGTATTGTATGATGGTTGATTATACGTATATGTTTATGTTTGTGTGTCTTCTTAGATTTTACCACCATGGTTTTGACTAGGGTAAAACTATTGTTAACAAATAAACAGAAAAATGTTAAAAGAACAATGTAATAGGAATCAGATTATTGGGACTCTTCTATACATGATTACTCAAAAATTGGCTATCACTTGACGTGAATACACAAGCACAGGTTGCCAATTAAATTTCATTACTGAAACTCTTCTATACAAGATGTATCCATAAGAAGTTTGGATGATTTTCATGACAGGACATAAAAAAATGTGGTAATGGTAGCTATAGAAAAGGGGCGTCAATTAAGATTATAAGAGCTGGTAGCTGATGTGCAGATACAAGAATAAAAAGGGGAAAAAGCCATTTGGTGAAACCCAAAGCTTGGTCTTTCAAGTGAATGAATGTTTTTTTTTTTTTGTGTGAAGGAATGTATATGCGGAACTACCTTGTATTCAATGTACTGTATTAACTTAATAAAATAAAATATATATTGTATCATAAAGTGGCTTTGCAAATATATGTGTGTTTTGAACTTGAAATGGTGTTTTTTAACGACCTTTGGGCACATAGCACACGCCTAATTAGGATGGGTGCAGATTCTCATGCTCATGCAAAAGCTATTATGATTAGATGCTTTTTCGGTGATTAAATGACTTAGTCAAATGTGGTGCAAAGGATTGATATGATTTTTTCTCTGCTATTAAATTAAAGGCTTTAGACAAATGAAGATATAGCAGTTACGAATGCGAGGTGCAGACCACGAGGGATGTCATGTTAATCTTTTGCATTGAAGGAATTTTATTGAGTTCAACATTGAGCCAATATATTATATATGTATATGTTCTTTTAATATGTAATACAATAAAGTGCAGCATTTTTGGTACATATCTAATCTTCATTTTCATTTATTTCTCTCTTTTTCCTTGGAGTAAGTGTTCTAGATTCTATATAGATTTCGTGAGCGTGTCCTTAGAGAATAGAGATTCAGAGATATCTTCAAGAAAATAAAGGTATGATTAACTGTGCAATATATATAGTATTGCGATTCAGCTAAAATGTAGAAGAAAAGTATGCCTATTTCTGATAATAGGGGGTTGAAATAATGTAACATCTGACATAAAAATAGTGAAATTTAATGACATTCTTTTCTTAATATTGTTGGCTAGAGGCCTAATTGTTAGTCTTCAATAGTAGGGGTGATGATGGTCCTGTGACAATTAATGAATCATGTTTTATTTCGCCCAAAATTTGTAATTCCTCTTTTATTCAATGCAACAGGATTATATATATATATATATATATATATATATATACACTCACAAATAACGTGGGTATTCAAGGTGTGGTAATCTCCAGATCTCTGAACATATTGCTCTGTGTTATGGATACACTCACAAATAATTAATGGCACAAGCACATGATTGAAATTGATAGTTGACAATTGATATATATATATATATATATATATATATATATATATATGCTATTCTTTAATTATTCTCAACATTTCAAATTGACAAAATTTAGATTTATAGTTCTTTGAAGTTACATGGTCAATAATTGACATGCGAATTTTTAAAAAATGTACAGTGAAAAAAGTCTTACTTCTTAAGGAGCGGCTATTAGAAATGCTCAAAATAATAGTAACATATAAATAGATATAGATGAAGGATCTACTTTTAGTTATATATATATATATATATATAT
>PYAF01006038.1:30162-47625 GCA_007407185.1 Glycine tomentella | reverse complement strand
TAAGTACTCAAAATATGTATTTATTGATTTTGTCTCATGGTGAATCTCAGATTACAAGCACAAAGTGCGCTAGTTGGCACTGGAACAGCTGCAGTGGCAGTGGATCATGGGCACTTATAAGGGTTTTGGTCCTGCAATGGCCCAAAGTGTTCCTGCCAATGCAACTTGCGTCTTGGCTTATGAGATGACAAGATCAGCTATGGGATGAAAATTAAATTAAATTTACATTTATTTAATTAAGATTAATCAATTCTATAACTATAGCAATTTAATACTCTTTTGTTTTGTTTTTTATTTTTTGAATGGAATAGGAAGGTTTATGCATTGGACGTAGTTGGCAGCTCTTAGAGGTTTTAGCAGGTATGTTTTTCTTCTTTGCTCTTAAGAAGGTTTGTTTCCCTATATTTGATTGTCTATACTCGCTAAAAATTATGCTTTCGTTTGTGACAATATATTGTGTATTGTGATTTGTGGGCAATGGTGCTTCCACTTGTTGCTAGTAATGGTAAACTTTTGATTTGTTATGGTAATATATTCTGTTATGGTAAACTTTTAATTCTGTTTTGTATTTTCCTTTTGATTTTGGTATCAGTGATTGAGGCCTCCATATGGGGTGATATATCTAGCTCCACTAAGAGGCACTATGTTGGCTTCAGTAATGGCATACGACAACGGAGAAGTCTGATACATGAGGCGGGCTTTTTGGGAGCTCATTTAGTCAAGAATTTGGCTGACAGGGATATCTGGAAGTTCTTTCACAAGTAAGCAAGAATGATAGATTAATTATATTATATTATATTATATTATATTATATATATATATATATATGTATGTATGTATCTATATATTCAACATTACATATATGTATGCATGTAGATTATCACTAAATGGAAATTTCAAAATGACAGGAAAGAATAACATCAAAGTGTTAGATAACCTTATTTTATTTTTTTGCTCTATTTATTTGTATAGTTTTAAACTCATAACTGAAAATTCACAAACCATTGAAAACGTTGAGAACCAAACCTTATCCTAACTTGACTTCAAATCTACTTCCCAAATCAACATCATTAAAAATTAAGTTTGCAAATGCTCATCCAAATGCATAATTAAGGCCCTCTATTGGTCTGTTGCATGAATTCTATTTTCTTTTTTGTGGTTTTAAAAGACTAATGATTATATTTCTCACTTGTTTCAATTAAGTTGGCAAACTGTAGTTGCCTTTATTTGAACAATGAAGGGAAAAAGAGACAATGACAGGATTTAAGTAAAAACAACAAGGCTAGGGAGGGCAGGGCTAAGATTATGAAAATGATGACTTATAAATTCACAACAATATATATCATTAATTTAACTATCGAAATTGTAGAGCAGAGAAGCAGTTTTGCACATTCGTGTTGTCTGGGGTGCACCACGTGTGATGTCACATGGCGTTTCGAAAGGGAATAGACAAGAACAAGCAAAGGTAGCAATCACTTGATTTGCAACTTGTTGGTTGCTGCTTCGTCAAGAGAATCAAGCTAGCTAGACATTACTCGAAGCTACAAAAGGATTGTGATTGTCATTGTGATTGTGAACGTACACAACTTGTTAGAAGATCTAATAACATGGATAGTTTGGTGAATATAGCCCTTCAAAGTAGAAAACTCTAGACCAGTTTGTTAGAAGATGTGATTACACGGATGTGTTGGAATATGAGCCCGACCCCAAACGTCCCCGAAACTGAGCCTTGAAACGGTAAGCAAATTAATAAGTTATATTACTAGTTTACCTATTATAGTATAGTGTAGCTTATGCCTTTTCATACATAATCAGTTATGTTGTCAACTTATCATATTTAATATATACTTGTCGTAATTACTTGAAGCTGTCTTTACAATTGGGTTAGAATATGACCTCTAAAACATTATTTTTGTTATTGAAGGTAAGTGAATTGCGACTCTAAGCAAGCCTTGATCCATAGTGGAAAACAATGAAAAACTTATGTGAGAAAGGCTCTGGTCCTACCCATTTATCATCTTATGCTCTTCGACGCTCATCCCCCATGACTTCCTCTGAATCTGATGATGTGCAACAATCATCCCTGTCCAAAAGTTTGACCTTGAAAATGAGTGTTCTGCCGCAACAATACCATAAGATCAAACCATTGAGTTTTCAATATCAACATGGAGATTCATCTTCAACTCAATCAACCGGTCAGTCTTATCAAGATGTTGGTTCAGCACAATCAGGTATTTGTAATAAAATATTGTCTACATCTGTACATCTGATTGTGCTTAGTGCTTAATTTTTTTGTGTTTCTATATATGTATATCCTTTCTATTATGAAGCTGCTACTGGAGTACTCTGGAATCTTTATGGTAAAGAAAAAAAATGAAGTACAACAAATTTGTGATTATCATGACATTGTTAAGTGATATGCTACATTAGGCTGTGCATATAGGATAGTAATGATATTATGATAGCCATACCTGTAATGACATTATTTTTTCTTTGGTATAATGCTATTTTTTTCTTCTGATTTTGTTGAGAATAGCTTAGGCTTTGTTATGTCGTTGACTTAGAAATAGGGTAAAGGTCTTTATGAGAAAACATGTTGTTCTTGTTATGTGTTGTTTTAATTTGATTGGAATAAATTTTGTGCAAAGCTTTCCGAGAGACTCTCGGATAGATGTTGCTAGAAGTAGATGTTGTTATTATTATTATTATTATTATTATTATTATAGTAAACTTCTAAGACGGTTGTTACGAAAAAACCGTCTTAGAATCCTCTATTTTTTTATTTTCAAAAAATAACATTCTAAGACGGTTATTTGAAAAACCGTCTTCAAAAGTAGACTTCTAATACAGTTTTTGCTTAATAACCGTCTTCGAATCGCAAATTTTTTTTTTATTTAAAAGAAGACATTCTAAGACGGTTATTTGGAAAACCGTCTTAAAAAGTACCCTTCGAAGATGGTTATAAATAGAGAACCGTCTTAGAATGTCACATTCTAAGACGGTTTTAAATTATAACCGTCTTAGAATGTTACATTCTAAGACGGTTTAATAACCGTCGTAAAATGTGTTACCTTACAACGACGCTGGATACTACGACGGTTCTAGAACCGACGTAGAATGGGTCAAATAACCGATGTAAAAGGTGTTGTTTGTAGTAGTGTTATTTCTTATATATTTATAAAATTATTATATAACTTATATCTATTTATGAAAATATACTTAATTAAAGAGATTTTTACTAATTATTTGAGTTATGATGCTGAACTTTTCTATAATTAGTTATATAATTACCTATAAATAAAATATTTGATATTTTAAATTATTTTTATTATATTTATTATATATCTTACCTTTAATTTTGTTTTAAAAAAAAAGTTACAAGTAGGGTTGAAACCTAAAACAATTCCAATCAAAGTCTCTTTAAATTGGATTAAATTAAATTAAAAGTTTAAATTAAATCAATTGGATGATAAATTAAAAAAATGGTTTGGATGATTTTTTTCCTTCAAAATCCAATCCGTGAACATCTTTATGATGCACAAGTGATTATATTTATTTTATCATTATCTCCTCAATTTAGTAACAAATTTTTTTTATTGAGAAATATTAGTTGTTAATTGTTGTTAGTAACAGTGATGTGAAAACCGGTTCGGACCGGCCGATCGGATCGGTTAGACCGGGAATCGGAACATCAACCGGGTCGAGTTGGCTAATGAACCGATCACTCCCGGAGAAAACCAGATGGTTTTGAGAAGAATCGAAAATTCGGCCGATTTTTAGGACCGAACCGAGTTGGAGAAAAAAAAAACGCTTTAGATGCAGGAAGAGAAGGATAGTAATAGAAAGAAAAACGGAATAAGCGCTGGAATGGAAGAGAAGGAAGGCGCAGGAAGGTGCAGGAAGAGTGAGGAAGGAAAAAAAGAAGAATATATATATTGTTACCATTTACAAATCGGCGCAGGAAGGAGAAAAGAAGGAAGACAACATTCTCATTCAGGAAGGTGCGGCAAATTAGGCGCAGTAAGGAGAAAAGAAAAATATATTTGGTAGGGTTTTTGTGATTTGGGCCTAAATTGCTTTTTGAACCCAGTTTTTGCTTTCTGCAGTCTCCATATAATTTTTTGAAATGCACTTTTGTGTTTTTTATTTAGGTAGTTACTATTTACAATCTTTTTTTATTTTTAATATACTTTACTTCTGTTATCAACTTTAATACTTCAATTTTTATTTTGGATTTTTCAGTATAGAATTATGGATGAATTTTTTTTAATCAAATAATGTTAGTTATATACGTATATATAATATAATTTTGAATTTTTTTAATATAGACCAAGTCAAACCGGGCCAATTACTGACCCACCGGTTGGACCACTGACCCAGTGACCCACTACCTCGACCGGGTCAATGACCGAACCGGTTTTCACAACTATGGTTAGTAAGAGAGTCGAATTCATGACCTCTCACACCCTCTATTTTCTTTTCACCATTAGACCAACCTTATAACTCCAATTCGGTAACAAACTTATCATTTAGCTTTGTAATTATGACTATTCAAATTAATTTTCAAAAGTTCACCGATAAACTAACAAATTTAGAGGAGTTTTTTACATACATAATATAAAAAAATTCAACCAAATAATACAAGTGTAAAATTATTTACGCATACACTACTAAAAAAATAGCTTTTAACATCGCGCCTTTTACATCGGTTATGTGAAAAACCGATGTTAACAAAAACGCGGTGGCAAATTCGTAATTAATAAGATGAATTTAACATCGGTTTTCATAAAAATACCTAAAACCGATGTTAACCAGTCCACATTAACATCGGTTTTCAAGTTTTTACAGAAAAACCGATGCTAAGTTTAAGTAGTTAACATCGGTTTTCAAATTTTTAACGAAAACCGATGTTACGGTGAAATAGTTAACATCGGTTTTGAGGTTTTTTAAGAGAACCGATGTTAATGTGAAGTAGTTAACATCGGTTATTAGTTTTTTTAATGAAACCGATGTTAAGGTGTACTAGTTAACATCGGTTTTTGAATGAAAACCGATGTTGTATTTGTTAAAATAAAACATCATCCCCCAAATCAAATACCAGGTCTGTCGCGCGCTTAACTTTGCCCTGTCATCCCTAACCTAAGCTTTTGCAGTCGCCTCCTCATCATTCACCTCTCCACCTCATCCCAAGCTCGCGACCTCATCCCAAGCTTTCACTGTCACCTCTTAACCTCATTCCACCGCCGCCCCGTCGCCCCAAACCTTGACGGCAACTCACATTCTTTTGCTCGCGACCTCAGGTACTTTCCCAAACCTCAACTGTTATAGCCCTTTGCTCTCTTTTGTTCGAGGTACATTGGCAACTCACATGTGGTTCGTATTCGGTTTTTATGTTACCGCCATGGATTTCCAAAGTAGGAGTCCTCATTTGCTTGAGACCGTGGTTCGCATTGTTGGTCATTTGCTGGAATTGGTTTTGTTTGGTGTTAATTGTTTGTGGTAGGGTATGTAGTATGTGGTTTTAAGATGAAATGTTGGATATATCAGATGTACATTTGTAGCATTGATGGATCTATATGCGTTTGTTGGATTGATGCTTTGTTTTGGTTTATGAAGCTCGCTTGAGTGAAGACTTGAACCAGTGCTGGGAGGTGCTTGCTGAACCAATTCAGACTGTAAGTATATGCTTCTGGCTTTATATGTTTATTTAGTTTAATGTATTTGTATTTTATATGGAATGCTTAAAATATACTGAAGACTTAGTTCTTTGTGGTGATGCTATTTACTTCATGGGGTTCAAGTATAATAAAAGAAGCAAAATATGCTTTTAACTTGACTCTTTGAATATAATATAATTTACTAGTTAATGTCCTTTAGGAGATGAAAGGTTGGCTAAATGATCTCAAGCTTTTATCAGTTTCTTATAGAAGCTGATTTCTAAAGTTAGCTTTTTAAGCATAACCAATTATCTGAAGCCTTTTTGCTAGTTCAATAGTATTTACGTAAGCATGTTTGAATTCAGACTCAATTTCTATGGAAACTGAATAACCTTTTAACTTAGCATGTTATCCATACCTTGCTTGGAATGTTGAGCTAATAATAAACTTGAAAATGAAGTGGAGGAGACTTTCTTGAGATCTGAAAGTTGTGGTGGATGTATGTATTAAAGAGAAAATTGAGATAACATTAATATAACAGTAATAGTATTGTGATTTTGGGTTGGTTTACTACTTTCATGCATGATATGATATGATCTGAAACTTGTCTCAGCGCATAAATTTGGTGTAGTATATTGGAAAGCCCATTTTGTTGTTGTTGTTTCTCCCTTTGCCTCCTTTTGATCTGCTTGCTGTTAATTTCTTCTTTGGATGCTGGAATTGAATTTTCATTCCAAAGTGTAGCAGAAACTTCCTTAGCTCTCTCAAGTCACAAATATAGATTTGGTTTGGTTCCTTAAATTTCATGTTGCTCGTAAGTTTGTGAGATCATAATATATGGAAGAAAAAAGTTGCTAAGTTAATTATTCACTGTCAAGTTTGTGAGATTTATCAGTCACATTCAATTTCTGTTGATTGTGTTCGGAATGACCGCAATACCTGTCTCGTTTGTTGGCATTGCATTACTGACACAACCAAGATGCAGACTCCTAAATACAATCAATTTGATGCAATTATTTTGTGAATGCTGAAATAGAATTTTTATTGTTATCTATATTATTTTGTACCGGCCGATGTTCATTCTTATGTAAATGTAAGGTAGTTTAAGTTGATTTGTTAGTTTAGGCAAGAATTATTTTGCAATGCATGTTAAAATATTATGCTTACTGGTTTTCTGTTTTTTTCTTTTCTTTTATTCTTTGATGTACATAATGCTTTGTTATACATGCCTGTTAAGTATTTATTCTTCTATGAGTATACAGTGAGAAATACACGTGAAATTCTAGTAATGCAAGTCATAATAATGACTAAGCTTCTAGTAAAAAAGCTAGCTAGTTGTTCATTGCAAGACTTAGCAAGAGTGCATTTGTCATTGCAGAAATGACAAGCTACCACTATATCAGACTAATATTTTTCACCTTGATCTAATGATTTCTTCCTTCATGGCAAGTGACAAAGCACTAAGATAGCCCTCACTCTGTATTTGCACCCCTGGCATGCCACGGCTCTACTCCCTCCAAACCCATATTCTCCAATTTTAATCTCCAAACTTCACCATTCCTCCTTCACCTTCATATACATGTCCAAAGAGCAAGGCTTCTCTTCCTACACAACCCCTTCTCTCAATCTTCACCATTTCTGGGTTCAATAAGGCTCCCATGCTATCTACATAAGCTGCATGTTCCATATCCACATTTGCAACTATCAACTACATCCACATCACAAACCAAAATGATCCACTTGTCATGTCCATAAAATAGTCTCCGACATAGGTTCTAATGGCCTGCCATGTGCTGTCCAGTGTCATCCTTTGACTCCATATTGGCACTGCTTCACCTGCTTTCTTCCTTCCTACAAGAATCCATTTGGCTAGCACACACGCCAATGTGGCCAAGCCTCCCTAGTGAATCCAAAACAAGGGAAACAACCCGAATATTGGAAGCTTCTTGGCAGTCTTTATGTTGCTTACCATGTCTGTCTTATCTTTCCCTTCATCATATGAAGTCTTCACTGAGTTCCTTATGACAAATTGGGAATGTGAGCCAATGTAGACCCCACCCTCTTGGAGTGTAGAATTCATTGGAGCAATAGAAAATGCACCAAGAATGACATTCCTCTGGACTAGACAACCAGGGAGGATAAGACTTTGACTCCCGATAACCGAATTGTCCTAAATCTCAATTTAATGACAGCTGATATAAAATTAGTCCAATAAGGAGCAGCTGCAGCATGTAATAAAAAATAGTTGAATGATTAAGCGTAGCTACAAAATACCTGGTGGTTAGCATTGCATGAATAACAACTTAGGTAAAAGAGTATGACAAAATAGAGGAGGTTTCAACACTAGAAGACACACATACACACCATTTTGTTTAATACTCTGCAACTCAACACAGACAAACACATACACACATACACACCACTTTTCTGAATATAACATGTTGACTTATCAATATCTATCATTTGTATGTAGTTGGGCTTTGCCTCTTTGTACCATCATCACCAGATTCATTGTTGGACACTAGCATTCACCATCATCTCAGGTACTTACGAATGGCTTTCATCCATGGTGGTCAGTGTCTCAACATCTCCGTTTTACAGTTGTGGATGTTGTAAGTCTCTTGCAATTGACTAGCATTATTTGGTGAATTGTTTTATATTCTACCATAACTTACTTTATTTTCACTGCATAATAGGCATATAAATCTTTTAAGTCTGCAATCTGATCACCCCGATGTCTATGGATTCCTCGAGCCACAGTCGATACAGAGATCTGGCCAATCTTAATTTCTAATCGAGGACTATATAAAGAAATGGATGCAGACTTCACAGAAAAAAGTCTACCTTGCACCGTATTTGAATGGGTAAGAAAAAATGACAATCACAATTTATTAATGTATGCAGTATAATAACCTTGTTTTTTACAATGCAGTTCACATTGGAAACTGGTTGTTATATGTCCGAAGGCCAATGTAGTCGTCTGGTTCTGTTCGTTGCATAACAGGCCTGACAACTACCTCAAAGGAATTATTAACAGGTAGGTTCTAATTTATAACACATTTACATTATTTCTATACTTGAAATCTAACTTGAACAGTATGCATACTTGTTTGTCTTAAACAGTGCTTTGAAGGGTCTGGATGACTCTCCAGCAAGTAAATCAAAGGCTACAACTAAATGGATTGCGCTTAAAGTAAGTCTTTTCATAAATCATGGTTTAAGTATTCAATTAATTTTTATTAATGTTCACGGTTTTTGCCATTTAACTTTGACTTTGTTTTTCAATTTAGTGTAATAAGCAAACAGGAAGCACTGAGTGTGGCTATTATGTCATGCATTGGATGCAGACAATAGTCCAGGGAGCCTTCACAGATAGCTGGGACATGATAATTACTTGTCTAATTCAAAACAAATTGTTTTGGTTTACTTGTTTTTGTTTTGTACTTATTACATGTTTTGTTATGTCATGCAGTTTTTCAATGATCAAAGACCATTGGAAGGGGACACCATGAAGGCAATCAGAGTCCAATGGGCGAAATTTTTTCTTAAAATTAGACAAGATATATTAGTAGATTAGGGGGTTCATTTCTATTTTTCAAAACAATTGTGTATGTATATTAAAGTTTAGCATATTCTTTATGTACATATTGACACTTTACATAGGATTTGTTATTGGAATATTATTAAATTCTGCATTGCTGGTTCTAGATATGTAAATTGTGCATTGCTGGTTCTGGATATTTAAATTTGCAGGTTGAAGAACTGCTAATTAAAAAAACAGATAAAATATTTTTAAAAAAAATAAAAAAAAACAACATCGGTTTCAAATAAAACCGATGTAAACATATAAATCAACATCGGTTTTGGACTAAAACCGATGTTGTTATGAATAAACAACATCGGTTTTGTAAAGTAAACCGATGTTGTTGGTGATAACAACATCGGTTATCCAAAGAAAACCGATGTTACTACACTAAAACAACATCGGTTTTCTCTGAAGAACCGATGTTGTTATCAACAAACAACATCGGTTTACTTTACAAAACTGATGTTGTTTATTCATAACAACATCGATTTTAGTCCAAAACCGATGTTGTTTACTTACTTAACATCGGTTCTTCGACAAAATCGATGTTGACAAGCCATCGTTTCCTCTTTTGAGCGTTTTCATGTATGACATGTCCACATCGATTATTCATTGTAAACCGATGTACTTGTCGGTGTTAACATCGGTTTTAGGAACCGATGTTAAATGCTCCACTTTCAACGTCGCCTAATTCAACATCGGCCCAGAACCGATGTTAAATGTCTCATATAACCGATATTGAAAGCTGCTTTTCTACTAGTGATATGTTACAAATTACTATTCACATACTAAGAAACCGATAGGTATTTTTTAACTCAATTTATAAATTGTTTTATCTAAACTGAATTTCTTTTTTTAATTTGATTATTGTTTTGGTTTTTTGTTTTTCTTGTACTTTTAATTCCTTTTTATTTATATTTATATTCTTAATTATCTATATTTATTTTTTGTTAAAATTGAAAATAATATTATTTTGTATATGTTGTTGTTAACCATGTATTTAGAAGGTAAATAAATACATGAATGAAATGAAATAAAATATTTAACATGATACAATGAGTTGATAAATTATAATTTTTTTATAAATATTAGGAACATTGACACACATTCTCTTGAACACATCTCTTTGTATATTTTATTTTGTGATTCATATTCTAATTATTAAATAGATTTATTTTAAAATATTTTACTGAAATGAAATAAAGTTGATTTAAAAGTCGTTTAGTGAAAAATAACAATATTTAATATTCTATTACTTTTACATTATTAAAATTAAAAAAGATTGGGCAGCAGCTCACCCTACCATACATCATGTACTGTAACTATATATCTAATTTTTGTTTTACTTTTAAATATTCTCTACTTTTATTTGTTAGCTTAAAAATTCATTTGGTATAATAATTGATTGAATGACCATGACTCCATGAGTGGTGTGCTATAGTTTCCTTACTCGAATAAAAACTATATAATATTTTTATACCAAAACTAAAAAAAGAAATATAGAGTGTTTCTATTCCTTTGTATTTTCTTTTTATTTGATTATTAAAATACATTTTTAAATTAAAAAGAACATATTTAACCAACAAGTTCAATTGAACTAAAATATTTAAATTACAAAATATATATAAAATTACAAACAATAGAACAAAATATTTAAATTTGAAAAAAAGTACAAAGAATATGACATAAATTCAACATTGTTGGCTTGAACCTACATGATGCGAGCAATTTTTCTTTGGTTGACCTGGTACTCGGATATCCATTTCGATGTGTATACGAGAGGAGACAAGACGACCCTTAGATTTCATTTTCTTTTATGGGTTGGGACAAATTATTGGCTCATGACACGGTGGCCAATATGCTTCGTTGCGTAATTCTCCAAACAATCATTTGTATACGTTGGAGACACCTTCCAATGTATACAAAAGATGTATGTAGTTATTGTACTTATGATGAGTATTCTTAAAAGCGGCAACAACATGAGAACAAGGCATGTCCAATAATTGGATTTTTTTACGATCACACCACCTTTCATCTAGTCTGACAGTGAAATTTTCAACGAGAACCTCTCTCAAGTTAATTGTCTCCTAGCCCAAGAACTATGTATCACATCAATCAAACTCAAGAACAATGGGAGCGTTTGCCTTTCTATGTGAGTCTTCCATGACCTTGTTTAGTACTTGCATATAAATTTGGCCAGACGTAAGCACTACTGCGACTTCTCCCCCTATTTGGTTAAATAGTCCATTACCCCTTATATATGTTGATTTTACTAGTGCAATTATTGGAAGATTTCGTGTTTTCTTGAGTATCAAATTAATCGAATCAGCAAGATTACTGATCATGTGTTCCCATCGTTGGCCACCATCCCATGAAAGAGTCAACTTTTCTTGCAAAATCTCCTTGAGCCAATTAATTTCTCAATAACCATATGCTTCCTCCCTTAGATTGTTGTAGTAGTAACTAAACGTAGGCTCTATCCTTTCATATGCAGGGGTACTCTAGTATGGGTGAGGTTGATCCTCAATAACACCAAATGTTTTTGAATCTAACAAATTGGTGGAAAATGGTATGGAAAGAAGTTGAGTAAAAGAATATGTGTTTGGTTCAAATAAATTTTGTTGTGGTTGGGTTAAGAAAAAGTGTCTTAGGTTGCATTGGATGTATATGAATAATAGGGCTAAGGATAATATTGAGGTTCATGAGATATTAGTTGAGGGTTTGAGCTTAGAAGTGTATGTAGCTAGATGTATGCATACAATTCAATGGATGCAAGAGCCTCTTGCTACCAAACAACAAAAGTCATACATTGAACGTCTTTGTCGTTACTAAGTTGCACTGCTATAAATTTGAGCATTCCACGTCCTAGTACTTGTAGGTATCCAAATGAAATATTGCAAACTTGGTCCAATGGTTCAAGATGGAGATTTTGGTGGATTGTTCTTTTCAAGGCTTCCACTGCGAGGCCTCGATTTGTTTGAAAGAACATCGAGTGTAGGCATTGAAACATATCTCTTTTATCTATTTTCATAACTTGACCATTGTAGTGCACTAACCAATTTATAAATATGGAAGACTTGTTGTGTAACAGAGAAAGAATAAAGAAAGAAATATCACAAAGGGTTTGTGTTTGCAAAGTTATAAGAAAGTAAGAGAAATAAAGTGTTGTACAAATGTGTTAAATGAAGGTGAATATGACTTCTATATATATAGGGGTCAGGGTTAAGGGTTTACGACCTAGGGTCAGGGTTAGGGTTTGAAGTATTGGATTTCCTATCGATAAGCAAAAGTGGCTCTGAATCACTGACGTAAAGCAAAAGTGTCTCTCATGCACTGACATAAAGCAAAAATGTGTTTGATACACTGGCATAAAGCATTAGATTCCCTGACCTTTGATGGTTTAGGATTTAGGGTTTAATTATTATATTAGGGTTAGGTTTTTCGGTGCAGGTTTAGGGTTTAGGGTCAAGAATTAGGGTTTATGACCTAGGGTTTAGATTGGATTCCCTAACGCATAATTGTAAAACAAAGATGTCTTTGACCTAGTTTTAGGATTCATTTATTATATTAGGGTTAGGGTTTTTAGTGCAAGTACATGGTCAGTGGTTAAGAATTAGGGTTAAGGTTAGGTTTTGAAGCATTCCATGATGCACTGTCATAAAACAAAAGTGTCTTTGACACACTGTCATAAAGCAAAAGTGTCCATTACGCACTATCTTAAAGAAAAAAGTGCTTCTAACTCACTTTCGTAAAGCAAAAGTGTCTCTGATGCACTTGCATAAAGAAAAGTGTCTCTGACGCACTGGTGTAAAGCAAAAGTGTCTTTGACCTAGGGTTAGGGTTAGGTTAGTAGTCATGGCTTAATTATTATACTAAGGTTAGGGTTTATTCGATAAACATGTGTACCAAGGTCCAGAATAAGTAACAAGGTTAGGGTCATGGTTAGTGTTAGGGGCCAAACTTAGTAAAAATGATACATAATTAGATTTTAGGTTAGGTTTCAATCCATGAGGACAACTTTTGACATTTAGGTTGTTATGTGTATCATTTATTTTGGTTTAAATAATATTTCACTCACATAGTTTTCATGTCAATGATTTGATTAAGACAATTTTCGGTTCTCGATTCGGCACTAAAATACATTAACGAAGTTGACAAAAACAAGAAAAAATTCCCCAAAACTTCAAGATTTTGTTCAATACTTCAAACTTTTGGCATTCAAACACACATGATGGCAACTCGGTAATACAACAATGAAAAACACCCATGATGCCTACAAATAATTAAATAATGAAATAGAAATCAAATGAATTGGGGGTGGGGGAGTCTTTAGAACTCGATTCAAGGTTCATTGGTTCATTGAGGTATTCATCTAAACCCTTCAAATTCAAAGAGCTTGTAGAAATTGGTGGTAAATGCGTAGTATGCATGCCATGTACTAGCTACAATCACCAACAAATGATATAGGTTATAAAAAATCTATATCCGTGACCACTTTACCATTTGGTAGACTAATCATATTTCCAGTAGCTTGTTTCAAGGCATCAAGTGACATTTTATCTTCAAGTTAAAAGGTCTTAACCGTTTAAAAACGTTGAACCATGTTTAGTTGTTGTGATGAAGCCATTGTAATTCACAATCACACTGATTGATGATGAAATCATGGTTTAGAGTTTAGGGTTTAGGATAGTAGTAAGTTTTCTAGTTTAGGTGATGTATCAAACTTCCTCAGTGCAGACTAAATTATAATATTTAGTGACTTGTCACATACACTTCAAAAAGAACGATCAAGATCCCACCGACAAAATTAACGACCAAGATCCCACCGAATGAATTGTGTCACTGTTAAATTTTTCTATAAATACTATTCATGTATTGCCATTATATACACTAACTCACAGACTCACTTTCTCTCATTTTCATATATTTCTCTTTAACTTCTTCTTGACGTTAGTACTAAAGCCTAAACCATGGAATCTACTATTGCTCCTTTTATTTGAAAACAAAAACTTCATGGATCTAGAAAGGTATGTAATACATTTTGTATAATTGAATATTAATTATGTTATGATTTACAAATATTGGTGTTGTTAATATTTAGATTTCTGCAATTAACAAATGATGTAATCCAATCATATGCTTAAGCTATGCTTTCTCCAGATCCCATAATTGAAAATTTGTTGGTTTAAGCTGTGTTTCCAGATATTGCAAAGCTCAGACAGATTAAAATCAATGATGCTTTAGGGATTATTTTGGTTGAAAGGTGGAGACATGAATCACGCACATTTCATTTTCCTATTGTGAATGCACAATCACTTTGGAAGATCTTGATCTTCAACTTGGTTTATGCGTTGGTGGAAAAGCAATTACTGGCCCAACATATTATGATTGGGAACAAATGTGTGCAAAATATATAAGTTTATTCCCCAAGAATGCACTAGTTGGATCAACACTTAAAGTAAAATGGTTAAAAGAAAACATTTTGACTCTCCTAGCAGAACCCACACCAAAACAATTAGCAACCCATTATAGAGCATATGTTTTAGGGATAATTAGTTGATGTTCATGTCAGACAAGTCAGGGGATAAAATTCACTTGATGTATCTACCTATGTTAGCATATCTTGATCGACTTGGCCAGTACAGTTGGGGTTCATCATGTTTAACACATTTTTATAAAGAAGTATATAAGGCAATCTATCCAACATCCGAAGATATAGGACGATGTATAGCGTTATCGCAGTCTTTGGCACAGTATCAGATGCCATTCATTAAACCAAGGGTTGATGCTAGTCATCATATCCACTTGCCACTAGGTAAACAAAAATTTATCACTCAAAGCAAAGTCAATTTTTGGTAATGTATTTTGACACTAACATATTAAATTTCACTAGATCGAGTGAAGGAGGGCTACGATTTTCTGGAATCCCACGCAGTGATGTTATAGGCTACAAATTAAGATTCTATAACATGTATAACAAGGAGGCTTAGCTTTAACCATTTGATTTTTGTTTTATTTATTCAAACGTTAATAACATTATTTTTAAAATTATTAACACAAGTTATTTTTTCAGCTCCTTTGGATGTCTTACAGAGGGTTTGAGTCATTTCTACCAAAACATCTATACAAGGATTCCAAAATATGGACTACTTGTGTCGCTTTAATCTGTTTCCCAGTGGTAGTATGATAGGAAACTGACAAGGTCATGCTCCAATTTGGACTTTGTCAATACATACCAAATCCACTGCATAATCTTGACAAAATCCATCATACTGACATGAGAGGACACAGTGACACAAATTGGGCATATGTGCATCAATAGTGGACTGCAATTTGGAAGGAAAGATACAAATATGTGTTAATCGACCAACCTATTCAATGACATCTTGAACATATGAGTCATTACATGAATCAGTACTGAACAAATTCAAAAATTTGCTTATCACTGTTAGCAACTCATCCAAACGTTGTCGCCACATCTCACTCAGCTCCAAATTAAGATGGAAACTGAACAACATCCTCCACTATAAAGCCCACTAGTTGTTGCCAGTATGCATGACAAAGGATTAAAACCACTTCCTCAATCTTATGAATTCACGCGTCAACAACATCAACATCAAGATTATGGATACAATCCACAATTCTTCAATGCTAATAGATAAGACTTTATTAGCAATCTCATAAGTACAGATCTTCGAACACCAGAATTTGCTTATGTGTACATGCAAAGTATGCCCATACCATTGTTTGCATCCTTTCACCAAACAATTGCCAGCAATTCTTATACTAATGAATTGGTCCAGGAAGAGCAATATGTTGTTTTTGATGAATAACTTTAGCTAGAAGAACATGGACAAGTATGTCGACATCCAACAAGGAACAAGAAACCTCCCAAATGTGGAATTGGTTAACCCAAACAATATCAATTGCCCTTATTAATAATGTCATACTATGATGATTGTCAGTTTGTCCTTGATAATTGTGTGAACAAACAATGCATTTAATACCATGAGCAATGCATTTTTCTGATACAAATTGACAAAACAATGCTTTTTCCAAGACAATTTAAACCCACATTGCTTTTTCCTATACTATTTGAGCTCGCATTGCTTGTTTTGATGAGACAACGTGACTAGACAATGCTTTTTATGAGATAATTTAATTGACCACTATTTTTTTCAAATTGCGCAAATCAAATGTAATTAATTAAGACTAAATCTAAATTGTTTATATTATTGGTACCATCTCAGCCATTGGTATATGTCATGGGAGAACACTTGATCACCTAATATATATATATATATATATATATATATATATAGCAATGGGGTTAGATGCAACTCAACACCTTTGTCTGATATTCACCATATTGTTTAAAACATGGAGATTGTTTTGCCATTGTGACATGATTCCATCCTATGAAGGGATAGTTTTTGAATGCCCTACTGATCCCAAAGTCATTACAATAAGTGAAGACATGTTGCTTGATGCCTTAAGGAAAATAATATTTGACGCCAACAAAGGTTGTAATATTTTAATTGATCTTTTTTACCGTCAACCAATCTATGTAGGTGATGGTTGTGTTGAATACAATTGTATGGAGCTCAAACGCGATAATGATGTGGAAAAAATATTTTTCATCTATTTAGAATTTAGTACCAAATGTCTGTTCGAGTTGAATGCAACTTTTGGGCATTCTCTAGATGGAAATACTTGTCCTGGTGCACAAACCAAGCAAACCAAGAATGCCTAATGAGATCATTGATCTAATAATGCGTGATGAATCTATGCAGTCATTACACAAACTACTTGTTGTTACTTTTTTAGAATAAACATGCAATTCGTAATTAGAATTTGTTACTTTTTTTTTAAGATTATCTACTTTAATTGTGTTAATTCCAAAGGATTATGATGTTTACCTGAGTTTTTTTTCTTCTTCAATCATGCAAAATAGCATTACATCCATAATTTTTTAAATGAAAATAAAATGAAAAAAATCTAGATTGGATTTCCATTTAAAAATAAAATAAAATAAATTTGTTGTTAATAAATTTTTTATTTTATCCACAATTTATATTTATGGGACTACACTAATATTTGATCTATAAAACATCATAAACATGAATAAAAAGGTGAAAAAAGTCACCTATAGATAAACTTTCTTTATTTAGTTTTTGTTTTCTTCAATTTCGATAAATTTGGTTTAATCTTTTTTTTTTT
>PYAF01006038.1:10406-20568 GCA_007407185.1 Glycine tomentella | reverse complement strand
CAATATTTGCTGATGAATCTGCATCTGAAACACTGAGGAAGTTAGCAGATGGCCCAAAAAGAAATGTGAGAAGTTGGCAAGGGTACGATATCAACAAGTACTCCTTCTATACCAAACAACAAGATGAGAAGAGCACCATGCAGAACAGTGGGGTTAGCCTAAGAGCTGAGTCACAGCACTTTGCTACTGTCAATGATGAGAATCCACGTTTGGCGTCCTTGCCTTACTTTGGAGTCATTAATGACATATGGGAGCTTAATTATGTTACTTTCTCTTTCTGTGTTTTCAAATGCATGTGGGTTGATGTCAACAGTGGTGTGCGAACCGAGGATTTAGGATTTACTTTGGTAGATCTTAACAAGCTAGCTTACGAAGATGAACCTTTCATCATGGCAGAACAAGCTAAACAAGTCTTTTATGTACAAGATCCGTGTGACGAAAGGTGGTCAGTGGTACTACACGGAAAAATCATTGGCATTAATGTTGACGACGATGACTCAACCGGTGATACAAGTGTGCCTCATTTCTCTACACAAATAGCTCACGTCAACATAGAAAATGAAGTTGACGATGTTCATGCAAATCATAATGATCATGATGAAGGAGAATTAATTAACATCAGCTAATGTAATTTTTGTTTGTTAACTATTTTCGCCTTGTATGTACAATTTCATATGTGTTCTTGTAACTTAACTTGTAAGTTAACTTTACTGATCTGTGTTATTGTGTTTTACAGGATCATGACTACACCACCCAGCTCCCCTCCACGTGCTGAGTCACCACTTCCTCCTCCTGAGTCAGCACATCCTCCTCCTGAGTCAGCACCGACTCATGCTGACTCAGCACCTCCTCTTGAGGCAGGACCTTCGTCGACTACATCGAAGAAGATAAGGAAAGCAACACGGTTGAGGTCACTGGCTACTAGAGCTCCTGGTGCTGACAGACCGGTGGTCCATGTGGATCCTAGCACAGGGAAGGCTGATGGTCCTCAGGCAAAGAAATTGAGGACATATCTTGGGATCATGGCCAGAGACAAGGTGGATATCACCCTTCCTAGTTGGAAGGAAGTGCCTTCAGTGCAGAAGGACTTGATTTGGGAGGACATTCAGGTATTACAATTTAAACCATTACACAATTAAAATGTTGTTCATGTTAGCTTAAATTGAAAACTAACTTCCTTTTAATGCAGGCTGAATTTGATATCCCTGAAGCGTTCGACCAACAGACAAAAAAGAAGATTCTGCAGACCGTGGGTGAGCGGTGGAGGCAATTCAAATCAGACTTGACGCGGAAATGGGTCCTCGCAGAAGGCAACGACGACGATGCCGATGCTGTATGTAGTAAATACGGCATCATTCACGAACAGTGGACCCAATTCTGTCAGAGTCGGCGAGCAGCTTCCTGGGAGGTATGTTGTTTTACAAAACCCTACAAGTTCTTATTTAGGTAGTCATACAGTCTCCTATTTACTAACCCTATGTGTCTACCTGTTACAAGATGTTAGAAAGAAGGCCCAGGCGATCCAGAAGCAAAACACCGTACATCACGTGCTGTCATGCGGGGGTTACGAGTTGTTAGAGAAGAAATTGATGGAGGAAAAACAAAAGAAGCAACTGGAGGGAGCAACTCGTGATGACAGCACGGAGACTATCATTCATCCTCCGTCCCCTGTGCGCCGGCACGTGAAGTGGAAGCTTGCTCTCACGAAGAAGACCGGCGAGATGACTTCGGAGGCGACACGACAGATTGTTGAGAGGATTGTAAGTCACACAACAAGCTCATACACATTTAATTAATTTTTGTCTCACAAATTGTGACTCAAATTGATTTTCTTATTTTTATTGCAGGATTCCCTGGAAGAGCAATCCACACAGGGTTCTTTTGTCACCAGTGGTCGCCAGGATGTCCTGGCTGCTGCCATTGGACGACCGGAGCATCCTGGCCGTGTCCGTGGTGCTGGAGCTGGTGTGACGATCACTCAGTACTTCGGACCGGCTCCATCATCCTCTCGCAAGTCCAAATCTGCATCCATGGCGCCTGAAGACTTGGATCGCCTGAAAGACAACATCAGGATAGAGCTGGAGCAGTCCATCACTGATCGTCTTACACAGTCGATCACTGAAAGAGTTACGCAACAAGTGATGATGAGCTTCAGCCAGCTGCAGTCCCACATCCAATCTCAGGGTGCCATGCAGCCTCCGGAGGTTCAGTCCTGTCCTCTTAGTGCCCGTGTCAGCACCAAGGGAAGCTGTGTCGATCCCTCGGGCAATGACCCAGACACGGGTGCATCTGATAGGCGTGGGTTGTATGTGGATGACAATCCTCCACACCTTGTTGCCCTTAGCATAGTTCATGAGGGATCCACGACTGTGCACGACGTCCCTCTTGCAGTTGATCATGTAAAGGTTAGTGTTGAGGAAGTACGTGATGGAGACGCTTGCGTCCCTGTTCCCACTGACGAGGTTCAGTTAGTGGGGCAGGCACTTAACACTTTCCTTGCTTGGCCGACACACCTTTTGTTGTTAACTGTGTAGGATAAACAAGAACCCAAGGGACCGGCGAAACCTGTAGATAAGCCGAAACGTGTTTCTGATCCCTTGTACCATTTAGCATTGACCATCCCCGATCATTTCCTCAGACCCTTCCAGGTGCCATGGGACCCGCTGATGTTCGGCGTGCATAATGACAACTTCCCGTTGTACATCAAGCATGAGGATCTTTCGGAGATCATCCATGGTGGTCAATGTCTAAACATCTCTGTTATACAATTGTTGATGTTGTAAGTCTCTTTCAATTGAGTAGCATTATTTGGTGAATTGTTTTATATTCTATCATAACTGACTTTATTCTCACTGCACAATAGGCATATGAATCATTTAAGTCTGTAATCTGATCATGCCGATGTGTACGGTTTCCTCGAGCCACAGTCCATACAAAGATCTGGCCAATCTCAATTTCAAGTCGAGGACTATATGAAGAAATGGATGCAGACTTCACAGAAAAAAATCTACCTTGCACCGTATTTGAATGGGTCAATATAAATGTTAATCACAATTTCATTAATGTATGCAGTATAATAACCTTGTTTTCACAATGCAGTTCACATTGGCAACTGGTAGTTATATGTCCGAAGGCCAATGTAGTCACCTGGTTCTGTTCGTTGCATAACATGCCTGATAACTACCTTAAGGGAATTGTTAACAGGTAGGTTCTAATTTCTAACACATTTACATTGTTTCTATAGTTGAAAGGTAACTTGTACACTTTGCATACTTGTTTGTCTTAAACAGTGCTTTGAAGGGAGTCCATGACTCTCCAGAAAATAAATCAAAGGCTACAACTAAATGGATTGCGCTTAAATCATGGTTCCCAAAATGCTAGTAATTTTCATTACTATTTACGCTAATTGCCATTTAACGTTGACTGTATTTTTCAATTTAGTGTAATAAGCAAATAGGAAGCACTGAGTGTGGCTATTATGTCATGCATTGGATGCAGACAATAGTCCAAGGAGGCTTCACAGATAGCTGGGACATGGTAATTAGTTACCTAATTCAAAACAAATTGTTGTTGTTTACTTGTTTTTGTTATGTAAGCCTTACATGTTTTATTATGTCATGCAGTTTTTCATTGATCAAAGACCATTGGAGGCCGACACGTTGAAGGCGATAAGGGTGCAATAGGCGAAATATTTTCTGAAAGTTAGAGAAGATGTATTAGTAGATTAGGTAGTTTATTTTTTGGATTTTGCAAACAATTGTATATAGCTTAGAAAAATCTTTTATGTACATTTGACACTATTTACTTTTAGTTATTATTGGAATATTATTATATAGTGAATTGGCTGGATCTGGATTTTTAAATTTTCAGGTTGAAGAACTGTTAAAATCTAAAAAACAGATAAAATATATAAAAAAATAAAAAAACAACATCGGTTGTATGAAAAACCGATGTTAACTTACAAATCAACATCGGTTTTCCTTCCAAAACCAATGTTGTTATAATGTAACAACATCGGTTTTAAAAAGAAAACCGATGTTGTCATCTATAACAACATCGGTTCTGTAAGCAAAACCGATGTTGATTAAGCAATTTTAACATCGGTTTTGTTTCCAAAAACCGATGTCGTTTTACTTTGTTAACATCGGTTGGGAGCAGAAACCGATGTTGTTTTACTTCGTTAACATCGATTTTCCAAGGAAACCGATGTTGCTTTTCTTCGTTAACATCGGTTTTCCAAGAAAATCGATGTTGTTTCACCATCTAGCTACTTTTCAACGTTTTCAGTTATCAGATGTCCACATCGGTTATTGATGGGAAACTGTTGTTGTTTACTATTGTTAACATCGGTTTTGAGAACCGATGTTAACTTCATCACTTTCAACGTCGCCTGATTTAACATCGGTTCAGAACCGATGTTATATGTCAAAAATAATCGAATGTAAAAGCTGGTTTTCTAGTAATGTAGCAGAAAATGTCATTTAACTATTTGATGAGCAAGTTTTTTTATTAGTTTCTAACATTTTTTTAAATTTTACTTAAAGTAACATTTTTTAATTAGCTTCTAGATTTTTATATTTTCTTCCAATTTTATATTCAATATATTTATTCATTTTCCTTGTTGTCTTTTTAAAATAAATATGTGTCATTTTATATTTTTCAACTGCTTCAATCACTAATTTTACCGAGAAACTTCTAATTTAATAAACTAGTCTTTTAGCTTCCCGCTACCGGCTAGTTTTTTAGTTTCTAGTTAGCTTTGACAAATATAACCTAATTTTTTCATCGCATCATACTTTTAAGGACATATTTGATTATTTATCCTTTTATTTTTTTACTTAATTGTAAATTTTGCCACTCAATTTTTATTGTTTTGCAAATTTTACCATCTAAGTTTTAATTTTGAAAATTTTACCACACCAGTGTTCAATTTTTGTGTATTTACCATCATTTATGAAATATGGATGCATTTGACTTGTGACATTGGTTGTAATTATAACCGATGTAGAAAAGTTACTTTTTACATTGGTTATAACCTCAACTAATGTAGAAAGTCATTTTTCTACATCACTTATAACTACCACTAATGTACACAAATCTAGAAAAGTTTTTTTTTTACATCATTTTGTTACTAAAGTGATGATAGAAAACACAAAATAAATAAAAAATTAGATGGTAAAATTTGTGAAACTTGCAAGTTGGATTGTAACATTTGTGAATAAAAACTTGAGTGATAAAATCCAAAAAAATGTGAAAGTTGAGTGGTAAAATTTATGAAAATCAAACTTATGATAAATTCACAAAATAATCAAAGTTAATTTGGTGATAAAATTTGCAATTAACCTTTTATTTTTATATTCTAAAACAATCCCGAGTCAAGTGCACAAATGGTCCAAACACATTTTTCAGGATCTTTTTGTCAAATATTAATGTAAAATTTTAATGACCAATTTTATGAAATGGTTCAAGACTTGAACTCAATCACTTATTGTGATTTTGAACGTTGAACTTAACCACTTAACTACAAGCACTTCTCTCAAATTAATCCGCTATTGATATTTTGGTTTCTAAAATTAATTGTGTATTATCATTTTTGTTCATGGACAAAAATGATAGTCAGTTGTTAAGTTCAGAGACAAAATAAAAAAAAAATCATTTTTAAATTGACAAATTAGTCCATTGATAATATGCTTACAGATTAGTCCAATCGAGGTTGCACAACACACATGTTGCATTCTTTTTAATGACAATAGGATTCAAAGATGTAACGTAGGCATAAACACATTCGAGTTAATGGAGAAAACTGAACGATATGATGAATTTGTCGTCCTTTTGATACATTCAGACACTAAAATTTAATTTTCCATCTGTAATAGCGAGTACATGGCTTTCAGAGACTAAAATGATATTTATCCAACATTTTATATATAATACATCATTTTTTGGTGAAAAGTGTCCACGAAAAATTCATCTTTATGTTTCTTCGTTGCTAACCTGGTTAACATGATGCAAAATCATATATGGGAGAAGATCATTGCTTTTTCGTCCTGCATGAAAGAATCAGAGGAAGGTTGCAAAAATGCATATGCATATATGTGCTTGTAGCTAAATAAATGATAAGAATTGAGCAATGTTATAGCAATGTTACAATGCAGTAACTACTACAAAATGGGTCTTCTACGTCGATTGTAGAGCGCTTTCTAAGACGGTTGTACAGCCGTCGTTGTATGGAATGTCGTTGAAAGTCGTCACTTTCGACGACGGTTATATAACAACCGTCTTCGTAGGTTGAAGTTTCTAAGACAATTATTACTAAAAACCGTCTTAGATTAGTGTGATTTTTTTATTAAACAAAATTGATCTAAAATGGTTATAAAGAATAACCGTCTTAGAATGTGAACATTCTAAAAAGGTTTTCCTAACAATTGTCTTAAAATCAGTTTTTTTTTTTAAATTACACTAATCTAAGACGGTTATTAGGAATAACCGTCTTAGATTAGTGTATTTTTTTTTTTAAGAAAACCATGCTCCTTTACCCACTTAGGATTATATGCACACATTATTGTTGAGATTATTCACATTTGAAATTAAAAACAAACTCATGCACACAATATTGTTGAGATAATCATGATTTCTTGACGTAACTAAAGGAATAAAGAACTTTTAACAAAATAATTGACAAAAGTAACTAATAACATTGTTTTTATTTTGCCTTGCACAAATAATTACTTTTAAACTAATTAAGATATAACTGGTCCAAGTTAACATTCTACCAAATACCAATTATTAATAAATCATTCTAAGACGGTTTTTTGGAAAAACTGTCTTAGGATGTTGACATTCTAAGACGATTTTTCTAAGAACCGTCTTAGAAAAGAGATTTTTTTTTAAAAAATTAAACACCTTTAACTAAGACGGTTTTTCTTAGAACCGTCTTAGTTAAAGGTATTTTTATTAATTGACTGTTGGTAATAAATTCTATACTTTCATCTTTGACATATATTCTTAATTTCTTATGATATTTAAAATATAACAGACATCCATAGAAACTTAGTGGACATAATTTTTTAACTACTATAAAACATAACATGAATTCTATATTAACAATCCTTTATATGAGAGACACTATATATATATATATATATATATCCCAATTTACCTTGCTTCTAGAGATTGGTGTGAATAACATACTATTTGCCTAATTTCCTAATGCCTAGCAACAATAGCATTTGTTCATCATCATTAAAAAATTTCGTACTATTTGCCTAATTTCACGTAAATCCATCCAGAAATACATGACAACATGACATTCAGGTAAATCTGACTAGTAATTACCTGGCCCTAGCCGAGAGGGGTTAGGTGTGCATCAAAAAGCTCATAAGAATTGTATGCATCATGGTTCTTCTCTCGTGCTACATTATGAACTCCTTGAGCATGCCTAACTTGTATACAAATTTATACAAGACATGAATGCTATAAAAAGTAAAGCAGATGATGAATGATTTCAAGAATCGCAATACAACATGTACAACACATAAGCTATGAAGTTCTATACATGTAGTGACTAGTGACTAAAATACGAAGTTTATGGAATTTAGTCTGTATCAACTGGATTCCATGCACTACTTAATTTTTTTGAAAGATCACACAGATCAGTATGTAATATAAGGAAATGATCGATAGAACTTACTTTCCTTTCTAGAGGTAGTGTTGTCATCCACTCATCCCTTTTTGGTTCCACTTTAACCTCTGTCTCTGCCAGAAGCTCTTCATCACCCTCCATGGAAATACATGCCACAGATTTCCTAACAATAAGATAACAAAGTTCACAAGTAATAGCAGTATTGCACCCAACTGCACGTCCTCTCCTTTCAAGAAAGAAAAGTAAAGCTAAAAATTTTCAAAGCAGAGAATGTGCCCAAATGAAACCAAGAGGGGCATGTTTGTTCATGTCAGACCAATTTTCCAACCTCAAATGTCACAAGACAACTATTCAATACCAGCAAGAAGCAAAAGTACATCCTAACTAAAGTCATTCCAAATACCACAAATTATATAAAGTATATCACCATATTATCTGGCATTAACACTTTGTATTGGTTTATTGACACATGACAGTAAAGTACCTTCTCCCAGCAGAAGGGTGGATAATTAGAATTAAGAAGAAAATAATATAAAAAAAGGCTTTCAAAATGAGTCTAACCATTATGTAAGGTAAAACTAGGACATGAGGTATTACTTGAAACAACCATCAAAACTTTCCCCTTTGGTTCATATATTACAACCTTTAAATACCAAAATATTAATAATTTTTTTTTACATAAAAATGGTAATATGATTTATGAATTTCAAAAAATGTAATCCCCACCATTAAGCCCCAATGAAATGAACAGATTTGCATTTTGCTCTTAATTTCCTCGACACCCACTCCAAGAACCTTCTTTTCATGTTTTACTTGCAGTATTGGTGCTACAAGTATCTTTAACACAACATAACACTTTCAGTTTTTCCATCGTCTATCCAATTATTTACCTTATTGAAGTTAAGTTCATATCACTCTTTGTTATATTAAGCATGTTATGTAGAAAACACTATTAGAAAAACAACATTCAACATCGAGTATTTTCGACATTCGACAACGATTTTGAATCGATGTTGAATCAGGCGACGTTGAAAGTGTGGAAGTCAAAACCGATGTTAACGAAATTGTACAACATCGAGTTCTAGTAAAAATCGATGTCGTTATGTAACGAATAAAATGAAAAAAATGTAAAGCGTATACTACAACATCGATTTTCATAAGAAAATCGATGTTAAGCTACAATACAACATCGGTTTTCAATGAAAACCGATGTTGATGTAATATAACAACATCGGTTTTCTTTAGAAAGCTGATGTCCCTGTGTATGCAACAACATCGATTTTCCTGTGAAAACTGATGTTGTTATACACATAGGAACATCGATTTTCTAAAGAAAATCGATGTTAAGTTACAATACAACATCGGTTTTAAAAGAGAACCGATATTGTTACATGACAGCAACATCAATTTTCATTGATAACCGATGTTGTATTGTAACTTAACATCAGTTTTCTTATGAAAATCGATGTTTTTTTGTTATTTTTTTATTTTTTTATTTTAGCAGTTCTTCATCAACCTGTAAATCAAATACTAGACATCCAACCAACCAATTTCAAAATACAATTCAATAAAATAAATTTTCAATATAATAAATTTTCAATAATAAATTAAATTCAATATTACAATGTACATAAAAATGATTTCCTATAACCTAATGTTCATGCAATTGTTTAAAAATCCATTAACCACCTAACCTAATATTTGATCTCTAACTTTAAGATAAATTTAGCCATTTCAACCATAATGGCCTTCAATCTCTGGGCTTCTAGTGGTCTTTCATCAGTGAAATACTAAACATAATTTAAAAAGTATAAAACAAAAACAAGTCAAAAAAATAAAATTAGTTTTAAATTAGACAATTACCATGTCCCAGTTCTCCTTGAAGCCTCTTTAAACTATCGTCTACATCCAATTCATGACATAATAGCCATACTCAGTACTTCCTCTTTGTTTATTACACTAAATTCAATAACATGGTTAAAGTTAAACGGAAAATTAGAGTAAATAGTAATAAATATTATTTTGAATACATAAACCATGATTTATTAAAAGACTTACTTTAAGCATAATCCGTTTAGTAGTAGCCTTTGATTTATTTCCTTCAGTGTCATGTACGGCCTTTGATGTGTTGCAAACACATCTTATTTTTAGAATAGTTTTAGCTTAGGTTTTGATTAAATAATTAGGATTTAGTTTAGTTTTGGTTAGTTTATTAATATTATTTTATTTTATCTTATTTCAATATCAATTGTGCAATTTCAGGTCAAAAGAGGAGAATAAAAGCAAATAACAAAGGAAACAAGATCTGGAGCATCACGCGAGTCGCGCCACAACTCACGCGATCCACTTGGAAGACCAGAGAAGATCACGCAGGTCGCGCCATTATTCAAGTGAGTCGCGTGAGAACTTCCAGGTTTAAGCCATTTCAGCTCTGACATTCCACGCGACACACTTGGTAATCCACGCGGGTCGCGTCAGTACTCAAAGAAATAAGCAATTCTTCACTGACCTTTCACGCGA
>PYAF01006037.1:62571-81972 GCA_007407185.1 Glycine tomentella | reverse complement strand
CATGATGATATGATTGTGCATCTATGCTTGAGATTCTGTGCTATGACTGTGGTTAGATCTGTTGGCCAACGGATAGATATGGACCTCCCTAGGAGATGGTTTCCTCCTAGTATGGTTGGCTCATGGGTGAGGATGATCCCGGGGTGATGATGATCCCCTAGACCAAGGGAATAGTACAGATGGATTCCTGCTATTCTCGAAGGTACCATATATGTGCATCCATGCTAAGGGTAGCACCCAATGGGATGACACAGGCGTGAGTGCCGGTCTCACACTGAGGATGGATGCTGATGATGATGCATCCTGGCGTTGATGATGATACGCCATTGCTTGACTTGTTTGGATGCTTGATATGTTATTATGAGGACCTGATATGCTAGGTCGATGGGCCATTTGTTGTTTATGTCTGATGTATGTGTTATGGAAGTGGGCCAGGGTGGAGGAAAGTCCTCCAAGGACCCTAAGCTTACTGAGATATATGTATCTCACCCCGTGTGGGGATTTATGTTTTTCAGGTAACTCTTCCAAGAGAAGAGGACAGTGCTAAGGCAGGTGGGCCAATGAAGACCGGAGTGTCTGGATAGAGATAGCATGAAGAGAGCTTGATAGCTCATTTTGTTTAGATGATAACTGGTACCCTGTAGAGGGTTGTAAGGCCTACAGGCCATCTGATTTTAGTATATAAAGATGTACCCTCGAGTGTGAGGGAGGTTATTTTGTAGAACCAATGATGTGGTTCCGACTCTGTGGATGTAGATAACCTGTAAATATTAAAGATTTACTTTTCCTCCTGAACATATTGTGTTTAGTGTTACATGCCTATATGTTATGAGATAGGATATGAAACTGGATCAGCAGGGGCATGTTCTATAGTGAGATATTGCGTGTGTGTGTTTTACTATGGTATGATCTTTAATTGTGAACATTGTTCTATAAGATAACCCATACATAATGAATCAAGAAAACTGATCCAACCGCTTTAGCCTTGTTTTAAACTGTGGTTTTATGCGTCATTCTGATATTATTAATGATAAGACACTGGGTGCACACGGGGTGTTACAATCAGCGCCGTGCCCGTGCCAGGAGCGCCAAATCTGCATAATGTGGGCAAAACAGAGATTTCACAGGCTACACTATAAATAACCGAAGCCTCAGGATTGGAGAGGGCTTTTGTACGAAAATCACTACCAAAGGAGGAGAAAGAAAGCTTGGGAGTTGATTCTAGGGTTTGGGTGTGAGGGCAAGAGGGTTCTTCCCTTTTCCCTTCCTCTTCTTCCTTGTACATATCGTCAAGCATGCTTCTTTTTGTTGTACCAAGGCCATCCATGTCTAGGTTTGGCTAGTTTCCTTTTGTAGTTAGGCAAATACTCTAGGTAAATCTCATTTGGAATGGATTGAATGTTATTATTCCTTTATGCTATGTTATTTCATTACACTTTGCTTGAATCTCTTTATCTCTTTCTTAGACCTAATCAATCTAGGTAAGAGCTTAGAGCTAGGGTTCACAATAGGGATATTGGGGCTCTAGTCTTGGAACCAAGTTGTAATGCCCCATTCAATCATCAGGGTCATTACCAATCATTATTCAACAATCAACTTATAATCATCAGAGTTTAAGCAGTTTGGAAGCATAAAGATAAGAGTGACATCATCAAATGCCACTAACATACACACTGTACATTATAATATGGTGAATATATATATATACATAAAATCTCTATTTAAGTACAAACTGTACATACATCTCTTCTCAGGGTTCCAAAACAAAACCAAAGGCAAAATACAAAATATCAGAGCCACATGCTCATGTCATCTAAGCCTAAGGTTTATAAATAGCAACTATCCCTGCATAGGCTTCTTGCCTTGGGATCTATCTGCTCCTCCTGAGGAATCACTTGCAAAACATAAGCCCCACACAAGGGGTGAGATATAAAATCCCAGTAAACTCAGGGCCCCTGAAGGTATTTCCTTCCCCTGGTTCACTTTAGGCATATACATAGAAATAGTATATTCCAACCAGCCATCATCAGATTCAATATCAGAACATTTCTCAATCATTCATCAGGCAAGCAGGGATCTCATACCCCATTCCTTAAACATCATTTTTATCAATTCATTTTCACCTGTCAATAATCAGGCGATATACACTACTATTCGGCAGAGGCTACATCTATGTATATAGGAATATCTCCAGCCAGGGAGGCTACCTCTATATACTAGGGACATCTCATGCCTGGATCTCAACATATCTACGGAGGCTTCATCCGTATATATAGGAACATCTCAATCAAGAGGATACATCTATATAACAGGCACATCTCCATCTAATGAGGCTACATCTATGTATATAGGAACATCTCTACTCAAGAGGCTACATCTATATATCACAGGCACATCTCATTATCTATCTCAACACAATTGCCTGAGGAGGCTACCTCTGTGTATATAGGAACATCTCTATTCGGGAGGCTACATCTATATCACAGGAACATCTCTCAACAGGTCCTTCTCAATCTCATGTCATCTATCCTACTACCATAGGATTCAATTCATACACAGAATTCACATTCAAATCTCATATTCAACCAAGCATGTCCTAAGTCAAACAGTTCATAGCCATACGTATCAATTCCCCATCACAGGGTCCAGCTTACATTTCAGCATCTCAGGTCAATACACGTCAATTCCCATCACAAGGTACATAATACAATCCATTAATCAATCACATCAATATACAATTTCCATATACATGCATTTACTCACATCAGAACCATCACCCCATTTGGTGCATGGTGGAACACAGCAGAGGACACACATACAAGAACCAAGAGCTTACCTGCTCTAGGCAAAGCACCGGCTCTCCCGGCATCGTGGTCACCACCACTGGAACTATCAAGCTCACGTCCTACATAAGATCAAACATATAACTTATCAAATACGATTCTAGCCGTTAGAACGAAAGGAAACTATAATCCTTTCTGCATAACACACCCTCAATCACTTCACAAGTGATTCTCAGATCCTAAAAAGGATCCTACTCAGCCTAACCAAGGCTACAGAGCCTCTCCTAAGACTCTACTCAGGCTAACATAAGGCATATCCTGGCTTTAGCCCTCTTAGTTTCAATCTTCACAATACAACCAATTCAGCTCATAAACATCATCTATGCTATCTCATGAGCAACTTTATCAACTGCTCTAAGGTTCATAACGGCCAAATAACCAGTCTTTTCTCTACTCATACATAAACTCAGAGCCAAAATCAAACTTCATCAATAATGATGATCAAGGCTCTAACTTCCTCAGGCCAACCCTCTGAACACATTTCTCTACAGGGTCCAAGCCTAATAACAGCTCGAACACCTCCAAAAACACCCCTCAAGATACCCCCAAAACCAACAAAATCCAATACACAAAACCAACGGCTAGAGCTCGAGTTTCTTACCTCTAGGAAGTCAAGGAAGACCAGGGCATCACTTTTCCCAAGACAAATCGCCCATGCAAAGCTTCCTTCGACCTTGGGTTTCGAGCTCTCAAGGGTTCTCTCAGAGAAATCCAATCTTGTCGTTTACCGCCTTTTGTCGAGAATAAAGCTGAGCCTCTAGCTTATCTCGAGGCTCTGAACACTTTCTCAGTTGGGTCGGAGGTGCTTAGATGAGAAATGGAGAAGATATGGAGCTTCTCTGGTCAACAATGGCTGCTCTCTCTCTCTTCCTCTCCATTTCCGTCCAAAATGGCTATTTATAAGGCTGGCCCGAAAGTCCCACGCGGATCGCGCCATGCCCCGCGCTGATCGCGCCATAGGTTCAAAACCACACTCTGATTCGTGCCTCTCACGCGATTAGCGCCATATCCACGCTGATCGCGCTATCCTTTCGAACCTCCCACGCGGTCAACGCCACATCCACACGGATCGCGCCATCTATTCGAACAACCCACGCAGTTAGCGCCGGAACCACGCTGGTCGCGTGAGATGGTCGAAACCATTGCTCTGATTCAAGCCTCCTGCGCGAATCGCGCCAGACCCATGCGGATCGCGCGAGATGGCCGAATCTGCTTCTGAATTCTCTTAAGCTGCCCTTTTTGGAATTCTAATGCATGGTTATGTTTCTAATCACTAGGATTAAAATTCAAGGTATTACACAAGTGTGGTGACTTGTTTTACATCACCTAGGGATAGGGATGTAGGCTTGCAATCTTTCTAGTGCATCACTTAATGCTTAACCTAATAAATGCTACTAAGGGATTAGGGTATTGAAAAGGGTTAAAGGGTTGATGTCACTAAGGGATTAAGGCGTAACTATCCTAACTACATTAGCTTACGTTTGGTACAACCATCATCTATCTTGTGTATATACTTTATGTTTATATTTAGCTTTTACATTTACTTGTCCACACACAGCACCTCATATGCAAATTCGGTATATCTTTCGCTATTGTTACTGGCAATGTTACGTAATTTAAGGTACAGACCTACGAGGACTCTCTTACATGGTTGGGTATCATACACTTGGTCACCTCTGTCAAACATCCTCAGACAAATGGCCAAGTAGAAGCAACCAACCGAGCTATCCTTTGAGCCTTATGGACTAGTCCAAGGGCCTTTGGAGGAACAACTCCTAAGCATACTGTGGGCCTACCATTGCTCACCGCAGTCAACAACTCACGAGACTCCCTTTCAACTTACTTATGGCACTAATGCCATGATCCCTGTCAAACTTGGGGAACCATCGACAAGAAGGCTATTGTTTCAAGAACAACACAATGAAGAAAACATGAGGGTTGAGCTAGAAACCTCGAAAGAAACTTGAGACATGGTCAGAATCAAAGAAGAAGCTATGAAATGTTAGATGACGCGAAGATATAACACTAAGGTTTAACCATGAACCTTTCATCCAGGCGACCTAGTCTGGCATGTCCGGGGTGAAGCCGAAAAAGATCCTCATGCAGGCAAGCTCCGACCCAACTAGGAAGGCCCGTTTAGGATTGTCACCAACCTGGACAACGGCACCTACAAGCTACAGGAACTAAGTGGTAAAGACATTCCAAGAACTTAGAATGCTACCCACCTAAAGTTCTACTACAACTGAGGAATTAAAGGTCGAATGGTGTACTCTTTTCCTACTCAAGTTTTTTGTCTTTATAAAAAAAAAACAGGGTTTTGGCTTGAGAGGTTTTAATGAGGCCCATTCGAAGAATAACAAGGGGAATATGTACTTTGATTGCAACATTAATAAAGCATATTTCTCTTTTTGAATTATATATACTTGTGTCAACCTTGAAGGAACATAATCAAATTTAGGAACTAGCACCTGAACATTTTCCTAGGTCCAGCCTTGACAAAACCCAAGACTGACTCCTGGTACATTACATGTTCTAAGGATTGGCTTTTGACAGCATCCTTAGTCAACCTCACAGGTCCTTAAAAGTTCGGAGCCAGCCTTTGACGACACTCTTGGTAGGACTGCACAGGTCTTTAAAAGTCCAAAGTCAGCCTTTGACGACACTCTCGGTCAGACCTTACAAGTCTTTAAAATTCTAGAGTTAGCCTTCGAAGGTGCTCTCGGTTAGACCTTACAGGTTCTAAGGATTGGCTTTCTGACATCCCCTTTTGCAACCTCATAGGTCCTGAAATGTTTGGAGTCAACCATCTACGACGCTCTTGGTAGGACCTCGTAGGTCTTTAAAAGTCCAAGGTCAACCTTTGACGACACTCTCGGTCGGATCTTTCAGGTTCTAAGGATTGGCTTTCCAAGGGCCCCCTTAGTCAACCTCACAGGTTCTTATAAGTGGACTTCCAATAAAACCCAAGACCAGTTCTTGGTATAAAACCTGGGACCAGCTCCTGGAAAAGCTTAAAATCCAAGACAGACGCGTCACCGATGGATCTCCAATGGTTCACAAAACCCAAGACCAGCTCTTGGTAACTCACAAACTTCAATAAAACCCAAGGTCCACCCTTGGTCAATTTCTTCATCACCAAGCCTTCCCAATGGAAACTCAAGGTACACTAGGTCTACCCTTGACAATTTTCATTATTCCTAAAACTTTATCTTTGCAGGAGTACAAGTTCCTAGGGATACAAAACCTAAGGCCCATCCTTGGTACGCTAAAGTCCAAGGTCCACCCTTGGCATACTAAACCCAAGACATGCTCTTGTAAGATAACTCCTTCAGAGCCCCAACAAGCAGGGCCACATGATTATTTGTTTTGTAGGAACAGGTGTCCAAGATCCACGCTTTACACCTCAAACCCAAGACGCCCTCTTGGTACATTCACTAATTTGGAACCTCGACAAGCAAGGCTATAGACTTAGCCACTTGCAGAAGCAGGAGTCTAACACAGGTGTCCAAGGACCACCCTTGGCACTTCAAACCCAAGACATGCTCTTGGTACACACGTTCATTTGGCGCCTCCACAAGTAAGGCTACATACTTAGCCATTTGCGAAAGCAGGAATCCAACATCAGTTCAAGAATCACCCTTGACACTCTAAACCAAAGTTACATTCTTGGTAATTTAGCTGTTTCTAAGTCTCAGTAAGCAAAACGGGACACTATCAAATTACAGGGTCTCAACTTTTATGATTGAAGGACACAACTCAAGCGGCCTATATTCATCAACACAAACATTCATAAACAGAAGACAATATGCAAAAATACAAAAGATTGAAGAAATTGAAGAAGAACGGTTTCATTAAATTGAATTGTCAACGTTACATGGTGAAAACAATGAGTAGCACACAAACAAAGATGGGGGGTGAATTGGTTGTTCTTGGCAAATTAAAATTTCTTTTCAATCAGTGTTGAAAGGGATTGTATCACAAAACAAACATAGAACGCTTTTAATCAATCAAACTCCAATCTTTATAGAATCCAATTACAACAAGAATGTTTATGTTGATTATGAAAAGATATACCAACGAATGAAAATTAATAACCAAAAGAAAACATAAAGGAAGAAGTAATCAACACAAAGATTTATAATGGTTCACTTCTCAATCCAAGAGAAGCTACATCCAATTTCTTAACCAACTAGTTAGAATTTAACTATTTGCAATCTGTTTCTTACAAGTTTATACAATCACCCTCAATCAAATCTAGATTAAGAACAAGGCATCTAACTCCCTTAGACCCTCTATGATCAAGACTTAGAGAAACCTATTCTAGACAAACCTTAAGAAAACTATTGCACTAGTTACAAAAACAAAAAATTCTAAAAAGAATTACAACTAAAGTAGTAAGGAGAGAAATTTGATGATGCAATACAAATGAATGCAGATGATTCAGAATCTTGAATCAAGGTTGAATGAAAATCTCAAAAGAATCTCTGCAAATCCTTTTTTTTCTTTTTGCAAATGCTCAAAAGGAAATCTTCACAAGGTCTCTTTATGATTGATGAAACTGAGGATTTATGGGTCAAAACACTTAATAGCTCGTAGTATCGTTTCTCTCTTCAGAAGGTTATATTATTCGTTGTATTTAGTTCAAACAATCAACATCTATTTATAGAGAAAATTGTTATAGCTGTCAATAATCAATTAAATCACTTGAATAATCGATTAAAGTGTTCTTGAGGCTTTTTGGAAAAGATTTATGAACAGTGTAACCGATTAAAATGCAATATAATTGATTATCATAGGAAACTCTAATGAAAAATAGCACTAAGTAATCGATTACCATAGTGGTATAATCGATTATCACAAGAAGTTCATTCTTGTGATTTTTAACTGTGTAATCGATTAAATAGGTTATCTGTTTTCAAGTAATAGATTACCACTTGCTGGTAATCTATTAAACCAGTGAGGAAACATTTTTTTCCCAAAACTTGAACCATGGAACACTTAGCTTTTTATGCCTCATGAAAACCTTGAGTTTCAAAAGAGCTTTTTATGAAACTTTTACTTTGTGAAAGCATGAATGCAAAAATATGAATGAGATTTATGCAATGGATCATAGGAAGCATCACCTTAGACATACACAAATTACAAATGTCATTCAATTGAATTGGCATGTAAAAAGGCTAAACTTAATGCCTCAGCTTCATAGTTCCTCTCTAGCTTCCCCTGAGTCTAACAATCTCCCTCTTTTTGGCTTTGATCTTGCCAAACTTCATTTGAAAATCTTGATCTTTAGTGTTCTTTAGGAGAGTGTTTCCAGGAGCTATTATTTGATACCTAAAAAAGAATTACCTTTCTAGCCAAGATCAAGTGTCAAGTATCCTTTGCATAAACTATACACATCATAAGCATTTTTATTGCTCCCCTTTTCTCTTGTAATTTCACTAAGCTAAACTAATCATGAAAGTCCTTGAGACTCATCCTAGTTGTTGAACTCAGGGGGAGCTACTTGAAGTTTAGGCAAAGTGTGATTCAAGTTTTAGCTTTCAACATGCCTTGAAGGATTGAAGAACAACTTGTGATTAAATGTAAAAGGAAGAAGCATTTCTGATGATCCAATTGCATTGCATTCACAATCATTCATTAAATCAATTAGTTTAAGAATTAGAATTCACAAGGCTTTGATATTGTTTAAGATTTTGAAATTAAATCCAAGGTTTTTGGAAAAATGTGTTTTCTACTGGATTAAGCAATTAAATTAAGATAATAATCGATTATTTTGTTCATAGTGCATTCTGGAAAACTTTTCAAGAACAATGTAATCGATTACGTATCAGAATAATCAATTATTTTACCTTAGTTCATTTATAAAACAGCCTTGATGAACAGTTTAATCGATTACCAATAGTCTGTAATCGATTACATAAGCTAAATAGAAAATAGTACATTGTTGTCTTAATCGATTACAAAGAATAGTAATCGATTACATTACATACATATACTTAACATGTTCTGTTGGTTTAATCGATTACCAAATGTAGTTTTCGATTACATAGTTCAAACCAGTTTATGCAGCTTCCTGGTTTAATCGATTACCAGAGTTCGTAATCGATTACACAGTATATTTGTATTTGTGAAACTGTCTGTTTTAATCGATTACAAGTCGAAATAATCGATTATTTTGTTCGTTGCTCATACCCAGAAATTTGTTGAACAGTTTAATCGCTTACAGTCTTGAGATAATCGATTACATGAGCAAAATAATCGATTACAAGAGCATATTTAATCGATTACTAACGGTTAGAAAATTTATTATAAATAGAATCCTTGCTCAGCTGTTTCTATAACTTGATCAATTCGTATTCTGAGCATACTAAGGCTTTCTTAACATTCTTTTAGTGATTTTCTGGGTTCATAGAGTTCTTGCTTTCACAAAAACACTCATGGATTGTTAAGTGTTTCTTAAAGCAAGAAGTTTCTTTTCAAAGCTTAAGGGAAGTGTTGTTCTGAGTTTATTTTCATTATTCAACCTGGTGTAATCATTCATATGCATATCATTCACTGGATCATCAGGTGATTTCTTTCCTTAAACTTTGAGGTTGTAATTGTTTTGTGAATTTTTGTATTTGATTGTCTATTGTAATTGGGTTTCTTGCTTGTTATCTAGAGATAGAGTTTCTTTAGGGGTATACTGAGTAGTGTTCTCAGTGGGTTGTCTCTAAGAATCTAATAGTGTTTTAGATTTCTGAACTTTATCTAGGGTTGATAAAGAGAGACTTTGTAATAACTTATAAGAACTAAAAATTGCAATAGTGGAACTCCATTCTAGTGTTGAGTGGAAGAAAATTGGATGTAGCTTCATAGTGTTTGAAGTGAACCAGTATAAATCTTGTGTGCTTTGATTTAAATTTCTTTCTTGATTATATACTGTTTTTCTTGGTTGTGTGACTTTGCTTATCAACTAAATTCTTGAGCTATTTAAATACCTTGGATTGAGCATTAGATTGAATAAAGTTTCTTGCTTTCAAAAGTGATAAAGATCCAAAGGGAAAAACTCTGATCTTGTTAAAGAAAATTTTAATTTACCAAGTCTAACCAATTCACCCCCCTCTTGGTTAAGTGTGAAGTGTTCCCATATTTTACACTAGTCTCAATGTTGCCTAGTCTAGTGATTATGTTTTCTAGGGAGGAATGAAGTTCTGCTGCATGTTCATAATGCAAAGCAATCATAGCATCCATCTTTTGAATCATTAGAGACTTAAAAAGACTCCACTACTGCTTAGCATGTGTAGCTTCAACATCTTCTTCCCCATAAGCTTGTTGGCTCTCATTAGCAACTCCTACAGGAGATTGAGCTCCAACCATGGTCCACCCATCAAGGGTGTTCATCATCCCTAGCTTGGTGAGATGCTTCTTGGAGATGAGGTTGGTTATGGTGGTGGTCCTATTGTCCACAATTTCATTGGTTACATCAATCTAAAAGTACTCAATGAACCTTCAGATCATGACAGCATAAGGAAATTGATAGCTCAGCAACCTCTTAGCCTTCATAATAATTTCTTCAATAGTCAGATCCCAATTGATTTGAGTCCTTGTTTTCATTCCATACATCAACTGGAGATCAGTATTATTGATATGAGCATGGTTGGTTGATCTAGGTGTCAGAATGTAAGTGATGATGTAGTGAAGAAGTCTATCTTCAACTGTCATGTGGCCAACACCTAATCTGTTTCCAATTTGAGCATTAGGGTTCTGCATCATACCACTGTAAGTATTTCCATCTTTAAGTAACCACCAATCTCTTCTTCAAATCTTCGGACTCCTCCGAAAGTGATACCAACCACTGCATTCCACACAGTGTCATCAATCACCATAGCCACTCCATTTACCTTGCAGCAGAGAATGCCATCCATTCCATCCTTGGCACAAGTATAAAAGAATTCCACTAACTCAAGGTAATAGGTACCTTTCATCTTCAACAGTTTGGTGAGTCCTTGTGCCTGCACCATCTCAGGGAAGTTTAATACCTAATTGAAAAACCAGTCAAGCTCCAGATATTTGGGAGGTAGAACAAGCTTTGTGGCATGAAACTGCATGTAGTTATTCTTTTCAGCCTCAATGGAGAACTAGGTATCTAACCTATTCTCAGCAGCCTTAGAGCTTTGGCTAGCCTTCCTCTTACTAGTTTTCTACTTCTTTGAGGAGGATGGTTGAGACATGGTGAAGAAATAGAAATTTCAAAATAGGGATAGGCAAAATTTTGGTAGAGAAGAAGTTGAAGTGGCAGAGCAAAAACCACATAATTTTTCTTAAGGAGAAGAATAGATATTTGGGGTTAGGAGAATAGGCTTTTAGAGTGTAAATTTATAGAGCCACTTAGGTTTAAAATTTGAATTTTCAGGTTAGAATAGTTGTATTCATGGAGCTCAATAAAGTCTGGTTCCAATGAATTTGAATTTGAATTTGAAAAGATAAGACTTTTGAATTTTTCATTAAAAGTTATGCAAAGTTACAGTAACAATTGTAATAATCAATTACAAGCCTCTTGTAATCGATTATTCAAGGGTGAGTTTTTATATAGTAATCGATTAATCCGTGGATGTAATCGATTATGTCAGTGAGTAAGGCCCAGTTTTTGCCATAGGTAATTGATTACCATCTATGGTAATCGATTATCACAGAGAATTATGCAGATTGAACAGAGATATTAATTAGAAAACGAATTTTGCTAAGAGTGATGCCTAAAAAAATTGTGAGTTGTGTTTCATGTTATCAAACACATCATTTGCATGCTAATCGATGTTGGATTCATCAAGTATGCCTAGCATGTTTATAAGGAGAAGTAATCTATCTCTTGCAAGGGGTTTTGTGAATATGTCGGCCAATTGATTATTCGTTTCAATTAATTCAATTGAGCAATTACCCTTTTGTACCCGATCTCTAAGGAAATAGTGTTTAATCTCTATGTTCTTTGTTCTAGAGTGCATAATTTGATTCTTGGATAGGTTAATGGCACTGGTGTTGTCACATAACAATGAAATTTGATTCATCTAAACACCATAGTCTTGAAGTTATTGCTTGAGCCACAGGCTTTGAGCACAGCAACTACCAGCTGCAATATACTCTACCTCAGCTATATAGAGGGCAACACAGGACTATTTCTTGTAGTACCATGAGATGAAGGAACTTCCTAGTAAATGGCATGTTCCACTTGTGATCTTCCTATCCAACTTGCAACCTACAAAGTTAGAATCTGAATAACCAATTAAGTTTAGAGATGCACCTTTAGGATACCGTAGACAAACTTTTGGAGTTGATTTTAGGTATTTAATGATCATTTTGACTGCTATGAGGTGTGACTCTTTTGGATTGACTTGATATCTTGCACATAGGCACACACTTAACATGATGTCTGGACGAATTGCAGTAAGATACAACAGAGATCCAATCATTCCTTTATATCCTGGCTCATCAACCTTTTTACTTTTTTCATCCGAGTCAAGATAAGTTGTGGTTGCCATAGGAGTTGCAACATCCTTGATTTTATCCATTTCAATTTTTCTAATCAACTCATTGCAGTATTTGGCTTAACTGAGAAATGTGTCATTCTTCAATTGTTTCACTTGAAATCCAAGGAAGAATGTTAGCTCTCCCATCATTGACATTTCAAACTCATTTTGCATTGAAGATGAGAATTCCTTGCATAAGGAGTTGTTAGTAGAACCAAAGATAATGTCATCAACATAGATTTGAGCAAGTAATATATCACTAGCAGATTTCTTGATGAACAGAGTTTTATCAACTTGTCCTCTTATGAAGGATTGACTGATTAGAAAATTATTCAATCTTTCATACCAAGACCTAGGTGTTTGTTTTAAGCCATAGAGGGCTTTCTTAAGTTTGAAGACATGATTTGGATGTTTGAAGTCTACAAAACCAGGAGGTTGATCAACATAAATTTCCTGTTGGTTTCAGAGGAGCTATTTGAAGAATGGAATAGGAGTCAAGCTTTGGTTTTGAGCTTTCAACATGAATTGGATGCCTTGAAGAATGATTTGTGCTAAATGTGTAAGAAAGAAGCAATTATGCTGATCCAAGTGCATTGCATTCATATCATTCATTAATTCAATTAACTTGAGTAATAAAATTCACAAGGCTTTGGTAAAATGATCAATTTAAATCAAAGGTTTTTGGAAAAATGAATTTGTACTGACTTAATCGATTACATTGAGGAGATAATCGATTGTTTTGTTCTTAATTCATTCTGGAAAACTTTTCAAGAACAATGTAATCGATTATCTATCGGAATAATCGATTATTTGACCTTTGTTTTCACATACACTGCCTTGATAAACACTTCAATCGATTACCAACAGGTAGTAATCGATTACATTGCTATACATTATTTCAAGCCGTGCTGGAAGAATCTATTACCAAAGAGTAGTAATCAATTACACAGGCTAATCTGAAAAAAAATATCTTCCTGTCTTAATCGATTACCAAATTCAGTAATCGATTACATCATACACATATGCACATTAGTTTTTGATGCATTAATCGATTACCAAATATAGTAATCGATTACATATTTCAATATGATTTCTAAAGCTTCCTGGTTTAATCGATTACCAGAATCAGCAATCTATTACACAGTGTATTTCAAGTTTATGAAGCTTCCTGTCTTAATCAATTACAAGACGGAATAATCGATTATTTTGTTCGTTGCTCATGTCCAGATTCTTGTAGAACATTTTAATCGATTACCTAAATGATTTAATCGATTACATGAGTGATATAATCAATTATTATGCGTGTTTAACCGATTACTGACAGTTACAAAAGTTTGTTATAAATAGAACCTTGGCTCGACTTGTTTTGTAACTTGATCAATTCGTATTCTAAGCACACATAAGCTTTCTAAACACGTTCTAAGTGATTTTTTTGGGTTCTATGAGTTCTTGCTTTCACTAAAACATTCATGGGTTTTTGAGTGTTTCTTTAAAGCAAGAAGATACTTTCAAAAGTTAAGGAAGAAGATGTTCTGAGATTGTTTTTCATCTTTCAACCTGATTTGTTCATTCATGTGCATGTCATTCACTGGATCATCAGGTGCTTTCTTTCCTTAACTGATTGGTTGTAATTTTGTTTACAAATTTGTGTTGAATTGGCTATTGTAATTTTGATTCTTAAAGCTTGGGACTAGAGAAGGGTTCTCTAGCTTAAAGATCAAAGTAGTGTTCTCTGGATCTCTCTCCTTAGATTTCTATTAGGGTTTTAGATTTCTGTTCTTTGTCTAGGGTTGATAAAGGGGACATTCTTGTAAAAGCTTGTAAGAATATTTTTATAATAGTGGAACTCTAACCTAGTGTTGGTTGGAAGAAAATGGATGTAGCTTCATGATTTGAAGTGAACCAGTATAAATTGTGTGTGTTCATATTTCTCTTTTCATCTTATTATTTGTCTTTTATTCTTTGAATCATATTCATTGCACAACAAGGTTGGTTTTGATCTATTGAATTCTTGGACTGAGCTATTTGATTGAGTAAAAGGTTTCTTGGTTTTAAAAGTGATAAAGATCCTGAAAACTCTGATTTGAATTTGATTTTAAAATACCAAGGTTCAACCAATTCACTCCCCTTCATGGTTGTTGTGAAGTATTTCTATTATTTTCAATTGGCATCAAGAGCTGGTTCTTGAGAGTTATTCAAGATCACTAGTTTTCTTCAAAAAAGAAAAATGAATACCTCACAAATAACCTTCAAGGAAGGTGCTTCTTTAAACAGACCTCCTATGTTTGAAGGGGAACATTTCAGTTTTTGGAAAAATAGAATGAAAATCTTTATTCAATCAAATGACCCAGGTGCTTGGAATGCTATAGAAAAGGGTCATTTCATTCCAAAGAAAATTGTTGCCAATTAATTGATTCCTAAAGAATGGGATGAGAAGACTGAAGCTGAACAAAAGGCTGCACAATATGATTTCAAAGCCAAAAATATGATCACCTCTGGATTTTCCTCTGATGAATTTTTTAGGATAGTAAGATGTAAGAGTGCAAAAGAAATGTGGAAGATGTTGGAAATTACTTATGAAGAAACTGAGGAAGTTAGGAGATCAAGGAAGCATGCTTTGATCCATGAGTATGAGATGCTCAAGATGAACACCAATGAAAGCATTTCTCAATTGTAGACCAGATTCACTCATATTGTTAACCATCTATTGGGTCTTGAGAAGATCTTTGATACAGAAGAATTAAACATAAAGATCTTGAAATGTCTAACGAGGCCTTGGCAACCAAAGGTGACAGCAATCAAGGAATCTAAGGATCTATCAAAGATGTCCGTGGCTGCACTGTTTGGTAAGCTACTTGAATATGAGCCTGAAATGTCTCAACTAACATGTATTGAAGATGCAGAAAAGAAAAATAGAAGCATTGCTTTGAAAGCTGCAACTTCAAAAGATGAAAAAGAAGAGGAAACAAGAGATGAGGATGAAGAAGACAACATGAACTTAGTTGTCAGAAAGTTCAGCAAGTTCCTAAGGAAAAATAAGAACAAGAGGTTCACTAAAGCCAACAAGAATAACAATAGCAACAACAACAACAAGAAGATTGACAATAACTTTACATGCTTTGAATGTGGTAAACCTGGCCACATCAAATCTGAGTGCTCAATCTACTTGAAGAAACAACAAGGAGAGAACAAGATAAGGAAGGAAGGGAAAGCTAAAAGAGCCTACATAGCTTGGGAAGATAATGAGTCAACTAGCTCTGAATCTTCTACTGAAAATGAAGAAGCCAACATGTGTCTCACCTCCACCATCAATGACGATGATGATGATTTATCAAGTGATGGAGATGAGGTAAATTCTGAACTTGAACAAGATATTAGTTCTTTCCAAGAAATGCATGAGGAAGCCCAAAAGCTTATAAAATCCAATAACAAGCTAAGAGGAAATCTTAAATGGCATGTTGCAAAAATAACTGAATTGCAAACTGAGATTTGCAACTTGAAAGAAGAAAATGAAAAACTTGTTTCAAGTTACAATTTGAATGGATGTGTGTGTGCCTCTTCCTCTACAAATGTTGATAAGTATAACTTGCTTCAAAAGGATTTTGATGATTATAAACAAAGTCAAGGAGAAAAGTACATGTTACTTTTATCCAAAAACAATGATTTAATTGATCTCTTGAAAAAGCTTTACAAAGGTAGAAAACTCAACATTTCTCACTTGAGAGTTTTTGGCTGCAAGTGTTTTGTATTAAACAATGGGAAATAATCACTTGGAAAATTTGATGCTAAGGCTGATGAAGCAATTTTCCTTGGATATTCATTACATAGTAAGGCTTATAAAGTATTCAATAAGAGAACTATGTGCATGGAAGAATTTCTACATGTAATTTGTGATGAGTCTAATCCCTCTAAAGAGGAACAGAAGTGTGATGTAGATGCAGGCCCAATGGAAGAATTTATTCAGCTAGATGATTCCTTAATTAAAGAGAAAGAAGAACCAAGTGCTGAAGCAAAACCATTGGATGCATGTCTCATGAATTTCAAACTTTTTTAAATGGATGTTAAAAGTGCCTTTTTGAATGGATACATTGAGGAGGATATATATGTTGAACAACCTCCAGGTTTTACTGATTTTAAACATCCTAACTATGTTTCTAAAGTGAAAAAGGCACTCTATGGTTTGAAACAAGCTCCTAGATCATGGTATGAAAGATTAAGCAAATTTCTGCTTGAACAATCTTTCATAAGGGGCAATCTTGACAAAACCTTATTCATCAAAAGGCATGACAATGATATCTTATTTGTTCAAGTTTATGTGGATGACATAATTTTTGGTTCTACTAATCATTTGTTATGTAAGGAATTTTCCTCAGCTATGCAGAAGGAATTTGAAATGTCAATGGTGGGTGAATTAACATTCTTTCTTGGAGTTCAAGTGAAGCAAATGAAGAATGGAACATTTCTCAATCAATCCAAATATTGCCTTAAAGTTATTAAGAAGGTTGATATTGAGAAAAGCAAGGATGTTGCAACTCCAATGGCTACATCAACATATCTTGATTCAGATGAAAGTGGAAAGAAGATATCAAGAAAATCCCAAAGAGTCTCATCTTACAGCAGTCAAGAGGATCCTCAAATATCTCAAAGCTACACCAAAAGTTGGTCTTTGGTATCCCAAATGTGCTTCAATTAATATTGTTGGATATTCTGATTCTGACTTTGCAGGTTGCAAGTTAGATAGAAAAAGTACAAGTGGCACTTGTCATCTTCTAGGAAGTTCATTGATCTCATGGCATTGCAAGAAACAATCTCTTGTTGCTTTGTCAACTGCTGAAGCTGAATATATCTCAGCTGGAAGTTGTTGTGCACAAAGCCTATGGTTGAAGCAACAAATGCAAGATTTTGGAGTTGAACTGAATGAAATAACTCTGCTATGTGACAATACAAGTGCTATTAACATATCCAAGAATCCAATGATGCATTCAAGGAACAAGCATATGGAGATAAGGCATCATTTCCTCAGAGATCATGTTCAGAAAGGTAATATCAAGGTTGAGTTCATTGATACCCATAACCAACTTGCTGATATATTCACCAAACCATTGGCTACAGATAGATTTTATGTAGTTAGAAACATGCTAGGTATTCTTGATGAATCCAACATATGCTAGCCTGTTTAAGGTGTGCTTTTTCATGCAAAATTATGCCTTCATCACAAAAATTGACTGAAAACTCGTGTTGAACTGCTACATGCTCTGTTTTCTGATAAACTTGTTGCAATAATCGATTACACCACGGGTTAATCGATTAAATTCATTAAAAATCACCTTATTTGTGACAAACAAGCTTAAGTAATCAATTACTGTAATCCTGTAATCGATTATTCTGTGTTTCAAAAGAAATGATTCTTCCTGGAATAATCGATTACGTATCGGGATAATCAATTACTATGAACAAAATGCATTTTCCAGTTTAAAAGTTTCACTGGAGTAATCGATTACAACAAATTGGTAATTGATTACATAAGTGGTTATGAGTTTTGATCCTCCTGGAGTAATCGATTACCACTCAGGATAATCAATTACATGTATTCTAATACTTGACAAAAATCCCAAAATCGTGATATAATCGATTACATAAGCATATAATCAATTACTGGCCATCTTCTACCTCTGATTGGTTAGAAAATAATCGATTACCATACGGGATAATCGATTACCACGTGCAATTTTTATATTCAAAATGTGCAAAATAATCGATTACCATTAGTAAATAATCGATTAATTTGCCTGTTTTGAGTTTTCTGAAAATGTAACTGCCTAACCAAATCCAAAGAAAATCCAAGGCCACTGAAGTGCCTTAACTGTCATCAACAACTATATTTTCAAAAATATGGACGTTAGGAGCATCAATTCTGCCTATAAATAGTGCATGGCATCAATAGAAAGCCTTGCACCTTTGTCTTCTCTCTCTCTCTAAAATTTCTATATTTTTCTGAGTTTTCCTGTGTCTGAACCTATCCAAAACCATGTCAAACCCAACACCCGAACATGCTAGGTCCTCAAAGAGGAAAGTAGGGGAGTCATCATCCAATCCTCCTCCTCCTCCACCCCCAAATAGGCTGGACTTGTGGTTTTCCACAGAGTCTGACAAAATGAACTATCTACAGTTCAATGCCACCAAGCCTGTAGCCTCACCCAAATATCTTGACCTGAATTGGTTTATTAGGGAGGGATTCCAATTCCTACATTCCTAGAAGCCCAAGTGCTTAAGAGATTTAGGGTACTTACTACCCTGACTTGGTGAAGGTATTTTATACCTGTGCCAAAGGGTCCATGAATGGGACCATGATTACCAAGGTGAAGGGTGTAACAATGGAAATCACCCATGAAGTTTGGGAGACTGTGGCGGGGGTCCTTTGTGAAGGGGCTAGGAAGTTGATGAAGAACCTGATGGATATAATAAGATGGACACCTATAGGGAGATGTTGCATGACCCCCATATGCAACTTAGGAACAGATTGGGTACTGGACCCATGACCCCAGAAGATAGGCTTCTCCATTACATTATCACTTATGCGATAACTCCTAGGGCAACCAATCATGTGCAAGCCACAAATGAAGACCTGCAATTGGTGTATGGTCTGAAAAACAACATACCCATGAATTGGGTTCTCATCTTTGAAGAAATAATGCTTAAATCCAAAAGGTTGCTCAACTATCCTTTCCCATATCCTGTTCTTGTATCTAGGTTCATTGACCAATTCAACATTGATGTGGAAAATGAGGTTGTGGACCACACAAACTCAAGCAACAACCTAATAAAGGAGAAGCACCTCACAAAGATGGGGACGAGGAAGTGATAAACACGTTGTCGACACGCACCAAAACAATTTTACTAAGCTAATTCTGTAGCACAGAGCTAACCTAGGTCGACTCAGAGACACGATCAATATGGTTCTAGCTTCAATTTAATGGTAACAGTAAGGGGGGAATTTTAACAAACAGTTTGTATGCGTAAGTAAACTTGCAAAAACGTAAACTAAAATTAAAGAG
>PYAF01006037.1:22474-62471 GCA_007407185.1 Glycine tomentella | reverse complement strand
AAATGGGCCACAAACAAGCCCAACAATCTAATTATTTGCTAATTACAACCATGAAAGTCAAATTCGCAGCCCAAAATTACAAGTGCAGAGGCGTTAACTTCAAAGCTAAAAATGACCCTCTAAATGACAGAATTGGCCTCGGGATATTTGTATCAAACTTGTAGATCTTTTCGTTATCTTTCCAGGGACTCCTAGAACGATCCATTCGGAGATCATTAGCTCCCTATAGGTCCTGCACAAGTCAGATACGTTAAGTGAGCAAAAATCCGAAAATACGCAACAATTAGTAATTAAGCCCACTTACTTGCCTAGGCCCAAAAACTGAATTAGAATAGGAAAATAAGGGTCAAGGAGAGGTCAAATAAGCTAAGAAGGATAGAAAAATATTCAACTAAAAACCCTCTATCAGGAAGATGGATGGATCATGGTTGGACAACCTCAGCCTCCTGCTGCAGATGATGATGATGATCAAGTTGCAGATTCTGAAGATGAAGCAAGGGATCCTCAACAGCCCTTGTACTCACAATTTAAAGCCCTCATGCTGCAGAAAATGGACAACCTGATCCAGATACAACAGGACTTTAAGGCTAAAACAAATGAAGCCTTAGGAGAAATTAGAGAAAGGCTAGACACTATAGAAGCAAATATCACAGACAATGTATCTGCAGAATTCTAGGCTTATATTTTTATAAAGTTTTTATGCTTTGTTTTAATTTGTTAAACTTTGTGTTTTAAATTCACACTGGAATGCCTTCCCTTTGAATATTAAGACTTCCATTATGCTTCCAATTCAATCATCCGATGTGCCCTTTATGTTTTTGTCTTTAACAAGCCAAATAGGGGGATAAATGATTGATTAATGTATGCTCTGCATAATGCTCTGTTTTCCCCTGTCTTATGTTTCACTTTTTGCCCAAAATTTGAATTGAATGGATGCTGGAATTTAGGGGGAGCTGTGTGTTTAAAATGAATCTATTCAATAAATAATACTTGTAAATGAATGCCATATGAATCACAGATGCTTTTAACACTTGTTCTTGGCAAAGGAATTGAAAATTTTCAAGTTTTCAAAGCTTAAGCTTTTTCAAATTGATTCAACAATTTACTTCTAGCCTTATTGTTAATCAACCAAAGATTTGGCATGTTAAAAGCCAAAAAGGGGGAGATTGTTGGATTCAAAGGAGCTATTTGAAGAATGGAATAGGAATCAAGCTTTGGTTTTGAGCTTTCAACATGCATTGGATGCCTTGAAGAATGATTTGTGCTAAATGTGTAAGAAAGAAGCAATTATGCTGATCCAAGTGCATTGCATTCATATCATTCATTAATTCAATTAACTTGAGTAATAAAATTCACAAGGCTTTGGTAAAATGATCAATTTAAATCAAAGGTTTTTGGAAAAATGAATTTGTACTGACTTAATCGATTACATTGAAAAAATAATCGATCGTTTTGTTCTTAGTTCATTCTGGAAAACTTTTCAAGAACAATGTAATCGATTATCTATCGGAATAATTGATTATTTGACCTTTGTTTTCACATACACTACCTTGATGAACACTTTAATCGATTACCAACAGGTAGTAATCGATTACATTGCTATACATTATTTCAAGTCGTGCTGGAAGAATCGATTACCAAATAGTAGTAATCGATTACATAGGCTAATCTAAAAAAAATTATCTTCCTGTCTTAATCGATTACCAAATTCAGTAATCGATTACATCATACACATATGCACATTAGTTTTTGATGCATTAATCGATTACCAAATATAGTAATTGATTACATAGTTCAATATGATTTCTAAAGCTTCCTGTCTTAATCGATTACAAGACGGAATAATCGATTATTTTGTTCGTTGCTCATGTCCAGATTCTTGTAGAACATTTTAATCGACTACCAGAATGAATTAATCGATTACATGAGTGATATAATCGATTATTATGCGCGTTTAATCGATTACTGACAGTTACAAAAGTTTGTTATAAATAGAACCTTGGCTCAGCTTATTTTGTAACTTGATCAATTCGTATTCTGAGCACACATAACCTTTCTAAACACGTTCTAAGTGATTTTTTTGGGTTCTATGAGTTCTTGCTTTCACTAAAACATTCATGGGTTTTTGAGTGTTTCTTTAAAGCAAGAAGATACTTTCAAAAGTTAAGGAAGAAGATGTTCTGAGATTGTTTTTCATCTTTTAACCTGATTTGTTCATTCATGTGCATGTCATTCACTGGATCATCAGGTGTTTTCTTTCCTTAACTGATTGGTTGTAATTTTGTTTACAAATTTGTGTTGAATTGGCTATTGTAACTTTGATTCTTAAAGCTTGGGACTAGAGAAGGGTTCTCTAGCTTAAAGATCAGAGTAGTGTTCTCTGGATCTCTCTCCTTAGATTTCTAATAGGGTTTTAGATTTCTGTTCTTTGTCTAGGGTTGATAAAGGGGAGATTCTTGTAAAAGCTTGTAAGAATATTTTTATAATAGTGGAACTCTAACCTAGTGTTGGTTGGAAGAAACTGGATGTAGCTTCATGATTTGAAGTGAACCAGTATAAATTGTGTGTGTTCTTATTTCTCTTTTCATCTTATTATTTTTCTTTTATTCTTTGAATCATATTCATTTCACAACAAGGTTGGTTTTGATCTATTGAATTCTTGGACTGAGCTATTTGATTGAGTAAAAGGTTTCTTGGTTTTAAAAGTGATAAAGATCCTGAAAACTCTGATTTGAATTTGATTTTAAAATACCAAGGTTCAACCAATTCACCCCCCCTTTTGGTTGTTGTGAAGTATTGTAACGCCTCCTTTTACTCTCTCATGCTTGATTGATTTTAGATAAAATCTCGTGTCCACTTTGTATTAGAATTATCTTAGTTATAAATTTCATAAAAAAAATTCTTTCTTCTTGCTTTGATTTTACCACAATTTTCCCTCACCGCGGTTTATATAAGTATAGTCCATCAATACAAATTAGAATATAATACAGTCCGTATTACATGCCCATTAATAAACAGTCCAATTACATATCATAAGCCACAAAATAGAAATCACAACATCTTTATCACATCTTCAACTTAACATCCATGCACATCTTCAATCCAACATCCATGCTCAGTTACTACTGTTCATCTGCTCGCCCAAATAAATTGGGGTCATCACAGGTGTCAATCACAGACACAAAATAGGGTAAGTTTATGATAAACATAGTTAGATAAAACAACAGATTCCTATTAAAACAAAATAACAATCATAAAGCAAGATACATGATGGATGGATGCGTGATTCTTTGTTAAAATGATGCATGACTGAGATCTTAGGTTCTCATTTAATGGTACCATAATCAAGATAGCCCCACCCACTCCAGTGGAAGCCCCACCCTCTCTAGTGGAACACACCTCCTCTCTGAGGTTAAATGGTACCATAGTCAAGATAGTCCACCCGCTCTAGTGGAACACACCTCCTCTCTGAGGTTACTTTTATTACCTCCACTTTGAGATAATCACCTCCTCTCTGAGGTAAATAACACGGACTAGCCCCTGCCAGGCATATGCATATGAAACATGCATGTATGATTCTCTTTTTATTTCATAATTCCTCTTCAATATTACTCTTCACTTTATGTCTCATATGTCTCAATATTCGAATACTCATAGAACAATATATAACTTCTTTTAATAGTTACATAAAATTTTATAAAAACACTCAAGCATACAACCATAGTTTAACTCCATAAATTTCTCAAAACAAGTTATAATACTTCAAAACTCAAGCACTTATTTAAATAAACACTCTTAATCATAAAGCTTTATAAGAACTCATGAAACTCATAAATATTCATAACACCCTCAATACATAAGTATTCCATCACTTAAACCATCTTTTGCCTCTTTGAAACATTTCATGAAACACATGGTGTGCTTTTATGGAAACACTCAACAACACAGGAAATATTACATAACTTTTAATAAAGCATTCAACTATACAAATATAATTCAAATCCAACAACAAAGATTTAAACAAACAACTCTTAAACATCTTTTATTCATTGAAACAAATTATCAAACACATGGTGTGCAAGCTTGAATTCATAGAATACTTTAAAGAAAGCTATTTAAACATTAATCTTTATAAAGTTCAACATAATTCTAAGAATAATTAGACATGTTTAAGGGTTTGAAAAACACTTTTTTCAAAACTTATAAACTTTAGTAAAACATAAAACACTTTAACTTTAATAACATATTTCATTATATAACTTCAATTCTAATCAACCTTTTCTTCAAAAATAGTCATAATACCTATAATTTTTTAGTACCTTAACATTTATTCATTAAGTTAAATTCCAATTATTTATTCACCAATCGTTCCTTAACCTAAAACTAAGTCACTTAGTCCAATAACCATTCATGCAACAATCTTTAATTCTTTGAAGCAATTTAACAAACACTTTTAGTCTACAAAGCTTAGTTTTTCATGAAACCACATAAGAATCTTAACATAATTTATATTCAAACTTTGCTTATCATAAACTCCCCCATACCTTGCTTTCTTTAAGCTTTTGGACAGCTTCCTTCCTTTGAAATTGAATAATCTTTGCTCCTAGGGTTACTAGTCTTCACGTGAGCTTTCAAGGGTTAGGCCTTTGTTTTGTGTTCTAGGTAAAAGGTAGAATTAAAAGAAATGAAATGGAAATGCTTTGGAGTAGTTTTGGCACGGCGGAACTCCCTTAGGAACAGTCCCAAAATTTCGGTTCCCATCACCTTTTTATAGGAGGATTAAGCTTGATTTTTGGTTCCAAATATCTTTAGCTCATTATGGCTAGCTTTCTACTTGGTTTCTTCTTATTGGATAGCCATTCCTAAGCTTCCAAGTGGCCAAGTTCTTGATCCTTCTTCCCTTGGCACGTTGAACTTCATTCCTTGGAGGGCACGCTTGCTTGTTCACGTGGACTAGCTTATTTGTGCTACAAAATCTTCCTTAGTCATAATAACTTGCCTTTTACTTGTTTTCTTATCATTGGCTAGTGAATATTGTCCATCCAAGTGCCCAAGTCTTGAATATTCTTCACTCTTATCCCTTGTTGCACGTTGGATTTCCTTGCTTGGAAAGCAATCTTCATCAATTTCGTGGTATAGCTAGGTGTTAAAGATATTTTGTGCTTTTCTTCATTCTTGACTTTCCCTCAAAACCCGTTTTAGTAAAATAGTGGTTATGAATTCGTTAACCGTTGGATCTTCTTAAACTTTTAAAGACATACTATTATCCAAGTTATCTAACATTTGACCATTGGGATTTTTGAAATAATATCTAGAACTTCCTCCTTGTCCAAAGGAGTCAAGAGGTAGTTTTCTTCAAAAAAAATCTTCTTAAGCCATCATTGCTTGGCTTTCCATTAGTTTCCTTCCTATTGGCTATTGATTTTCCACCTTCCAAGTGTCCAATTTATACATCTTTCTTCCTCTTGTACGTGAATTCCAAGCTAGAAGGCCAATCCATTTTGTTTTAACCGTATGATGCCTAGCTTTTGTGATAAGTTTTGCTTCCAAAATATCCTAAGTATTAATTACAAACTTTCTACTTGGACCAATGGAAATGGATAGACTCCTTAACTCTCCATGTGTCCATTCTTGAATGTTACTAAAGTTTTTCTCCCTTGATATTGTATCATACGGCCAAAGCTTGATCTTAGAGAACCAAATCAACAAATTTTCCTTATAGCAAAATTCTAATTTTTTATTGGTCCATATTGACTTGAATTATTAAAATTACTAAACTAACTCATTTAGGAAACCTATTCCTCCCATAATTAAGATAAAACTCCATAGATTGTATCCATACTTTTCCTATAATTTTCTGATGTCAGAGGTAGCCTAGATTAAGTTCTTTTCAAAATATCTTCCAAAATTCCTAGAAATTACAGTTTATGATTTCCTGCCACCAACCATGCTAATAATTAATTATCTAAAAGTATTTTATCCAATAGTCAGGTTCGCACAAATTTCTAAAGTCATCTTGTCATTTTTGACCTAAAGGGTATTTTGGTAATTTCACCACTTACCCTAGGGGTATAATCGTCATTTCTAAAAATGCTCAAGGTATCTCTGTAAGTGTTACCCTAAGGGTATTCTTGGTCATTTCTAAAACATCCAAGGGTATTTATAAGATTTCCTCCTTAAAATATCTTGCTAAAATACCTAAGGGTAATTTGGTCATTTACAAAATGTCCAGGGGTATTTTTGTCCTTTTCCCTGAATCCTTTTATACTGCCTCTGATCATCCTTTTACCGTAGTAATTGACTGTGATTCCAAAATTTTGGGGTGTTACAAGTATTCCTATTATTTTCATCCTCATCTATGTAACCATTTAAAATGACACTTTTTACATCCATTTGAAATAATTTGAAGTCCATCAAACATGCCAATGCAAGCAACAACCTTATTGCTTCAAACCTAGCAACAGAGGTTTCGGTTTCTTCATAGTCAATGCCTTCTTGGTTGTAACCCTTTGCAACCAATCTGGCCTTATTTCTAACTATGATGTCACTTTCATCAAGTTTGTTTCTGAAAACCCACTTGGTGCCTATTGACTTATGAGAAGAAGGTCTAGGAACAAGTTCTCATACTTCATTCCTCTTGAACTGGTTTAGTTCATCATGCATAGAAAGCATCCAGTGTTCATCAGGTAATGCTTGATCAATATTTTTGGGTTCAATTTGAGATACAAATGCCATATCACAATATAGATTTTTAAGAGATGATCTTGTGGTTCTCCAATCCTTTGACCATTGAGTTGGAATTGAAGGGTCAACTTCATCATTTGTTTCACCCTTATTCCTCTCATCAGTTTCATTGGTAGTGACATTTTCTTCCAATGGTCCTGCATCATTTTCAAAACTTTTTTCCTCTTTTATGGAGTTGGATTCATCACAGATAACATGTACTAATTTTTCCATGCATACTGTTCTTTTGTTAAAAACTCTACATGCTTTACTTTGCATTGAATATCCAAGGAAGATTACTTCATCAGCTTTTGCATCAAATTTGCCAAGAAATTTCTTTCCATTGTTCAAAACAAAACATTCACAACCAAAAACTCTAAGGTGTGAAATTTTTGGTTTTCTACCTTTGTAGAGTTCATAAGGAGCTTTCTTTAAGATGGGTCTTATGAGCAATCTATTAGAGTATCACAAACTGTGCTCACTGCATTAGCCCAAAAATGTTTTGGCAAATTAGTTTCATTAAGAAGAGTTCTTGGACCTTCTTCAAGTGACCTATTTTTCCTCTCCACAACACCATTTTGTTGAAGTGTTCTTGGAGCTGAAAAGTTATGGTTCATTCCATGTTCTTCACAGAACTTTTCAAAATGTTCATTTTGGAATTCACCACCATGATCACGTCTTATTGAAACTATCTTGAAACCCTTTTCATTTTGTAAAAGCTTGGCTAATTTTCTGAAAGCATTAAAAGCATCACTCTTGGATTTTAAGAACAAAGTTCATGTGAATCTTGAGAAATCATCAACTATGACAAGTCCATAGTAATTGCCACCCAAACTCATAGTTCTTGAAGGACCAAATAGATCCATGTGAAGTAATTCAAGAGTTCTTAAGGTGGAAACAATGTTTTTGTTTTGAAAAGTGATTTTTGTTTGTTTCCCCTTTTGACAAGCATCACAAAGTTTGTCCATTTCAAACTTGAGTTTAGGCAAGTCCTTCCTTATGAGCTTGTTCATATGATGCATATTGATGTAGCTTGCTCTTCTATGCCAAAGCCATGATTCATCAATTTTATTCACTAAGTAGTTTATGTTATGAATGAATTCATGTTCTATTGCAAGCAAGTAAATGTTACCTTTCCTTTTCCCAACATGGATTATCTCACCAATTTTCCCATCACATATTAAGAAATAATTCTTGTTAAAGGATACCTTTAATAATCCTTTGTCACATAGCTGGCTTATGCTAAGAAGATTATGCTTTAGTCCTTCAACATACAACACATTTATGATTTGAGTTTTGAAGTTATCACCAATGTTGCCTTCTCCAACGATTTTCCCTTTGTTGTTGTCTCCATAGGTGACAAATCCTCCTTCCTTTAATATCAAATTAGTGAGCATGGATTTATCACCTGTTATGTGCCTAGAGCATCCACTATCCAAGTATCATAGTGAATCTTTAGCAATTAGACACACCTGCAAAAATCAAATTAAGTTGCAAGGGAAGGTACCCAATTGAGGTTGGGTCTATAGGGGTTAGCTGTTTTACTATTTTTCTTAGGAACCCATATGCATTCTCCATTTGGCACAAAGAACCTTTTAGCATAACCTTTGGGTGAGGTGTGACCTTTCTTCATGCAGTAGTGACATGTTATAGATTTTGACCCTTTTTTAAAATGAGTCATTTTAGTATGCTTTGCTTTTGAAAACCTTTTTCTATTCATCTGTTTTGGGGTTACATACTTGGTGTTTTGAAAAGGTTTTGATTGACAGTTGTATCCTAATCCAGATTTATCAAGAGCATACTTTTGCACACTTAACATTTGGTTTAAACTACATTTCCCTCCTCATGCATTTCATTAAAAGCATCAACTAATTGATCAATTTCAGGATTTTCCTCAGATTTTGCACTTGATTCTTCTTCATAAATGGTTGATGTTAAACAAACATTGGCTTCTTCATTCTCACTTGAAGAGTCAGAGGTTGTGGATGCATTATCTTCTCAAGCTATGATGATTCAAGTGAAGATGAGGATGATGAAAATCTGAATCTTATTGTCAAGAGATTTGGCAAGTTCCTGTAGAAAAACAAAAATAGAAGGTTTCCTAAATTAAACAAACAAAATGATAACAACAATAACACCAACAACTTCAACTGCTTTGAGTGTGAAAAGCAAGGCCACATCAAGTCTGAATGTTCAATCTTCTTGAAGAAGCAGTTAGGGGATAAGAAAGGAAAGAAAGAAGGGAAACCCAAAATAAAAGCATCAACTAATTGATCAATTTCAGGATTTTCCTCAGATTTTGCACTTGATTCTTCTTCATCAATGGTTGATGTTAAACAAGCATTGACTTCTTCATTCTCACTTGAAGAGTCAGAGGTTGTGGATGCATTATCTTCTCAAGCTATGTAGGCTCTTTTGGGTTTCCCTTCTTTCTTTCCTTTCTTATCCCCTAACTGCTTCTTCAAGAAGATTGAACATTCAGACTTGATGTGGCCTTGCTTTTCACACTCAAAGCAGTTGAAGTTGTTGGTGTTATTGTTGTTATCATTTCTTTTGTTTAATTTAGGAAACCTTCTATTTTTGTTTTTCTACAGGAACTTGCCAAATCTCTTGACAATAAGATTCAGATTTTCATCATCCTCATCTTCACTTGATTCATCATCTTTCTTAGCTTTTGAAGATGCGGGTTTTAAAGAAATGCTTTTCTATTTCTTATATGCATCTTCTGCACTTGTTAGTTGAGACATTTCTAATTCATATTCAAGCAACTTACCAAAGAGTGCAGCCATCGACATTTTTGACAAATCTTTGGATTCTTTGATTGTTGTCACTTTTTGTTGCAGGGTTTTATCAAGCACTTCATAATTTTGATGTTGAGTTCCGCTACATCAAATGTTTTGCCAAGTCCCAGAAGATGATTAGCTATATGTGTGAATCTGGTTTGGAGCTGAGAGATGTTTTCTGCTGTGTTCATCTTCAACATTTCATACTTATGGATCAATGCATGTTTTCTTCATCTCCTTACTTCATCAGTTCCTTCATGAGTGGTCTCCAGCATTTCCCTCATCTCTTTTGCATTTTTGCACTTAATTGTTCTGAAAAATTCATCAGAAGACAAAGTAGAAGTTATCATGTTTTTAGCTTTAAAATCATCTTGAACAACCCTCTTTTCTATATCAGTCATTTCATCCCATTCTTTGGGAACCTTTTCATTACCAACAATTTTGGTAGGTATCAAAGGACTTTTTTCAGTTGCATTCCATGCACCAGGGTCATTTGATTGAATGAAAATCTGCATTCTATTTTTCCAAAAAACTGAAGTGTTCTCCCTCAAACATTGGAGAACGGTTGAGGGAGGCACTCTTCTTAAAGGTAATTTGTGTGATATTCATTTTATTTTAAAAGAAAGTAGTGATCTTGAGTAACACACAAGAACCTGCTCTGATACCAATTGAAAACAATATGAGTAGAACACAAACCAAAAAGAGGGGTGAATTGGTTGTTCTTGGCCAATTAAAATTTCTTTTCAATCAGAGTTGAAAAGGATCGTATCACAAAACAAACATAGAACGCTTTTAATCAATCAAACTTTAATCTTTATAGAATGCAATTACAACAAGAATATTTTTGTTGATTATGAAAAGTTATACCAACGAATTGAAAATACTATGAACGCACTTCAAATAACCAAGAGGGGGGGTTGAATTAGTTAAACCAAATTTAAAAACTTTTCTTGAAAACTATTTGCGGAATTAAAAACTAGGATCATATCACACAATCACCATTGATCAAAAACAGATTTTTCTTTCAATCTAATAATACCTTGAAATGCATGTAATGACTGAAATATCTCTTATTGATTGTATATTGATTTTCAAACAATAGTAATGAAAGATATACTGATAAAGATACAATCACACAATAATATATACTGGTTCACCTCACAAACATGGAGGCTACATCCAGTGTCTTCCAACCAACACTACGTTAGAATTTTCACTATATCAAATTATTCTTGTACAAGCACAACAAGTGACTATCTCTATCAACACTAGACAAAGATCCTGAATTCTAAAACACTATTAGAATACAAGTCACAAAGATCTTTAGAAACCTACTCAAATCTTCAAACCTAGAGAACCCTTCTCTAGAATGCTTACAAGGAATTAATTTGAAAAGTTACAACACAACAAAACAAAAACTCTTAGTAAATCTAAAAAGAATGACTCAAGACAAACACTACCTATGATCCATCATGTGATTCATCATGTATGAATGAATGAAAACCGAAATGAGATTACCACACAATCCAGTTAGAATGAATTCAATAGCTCAGAATCAATATCTTGAAATCTTCTTTTATATATTACATCCTTTCTAAAATTCAGAAATCTTGATTTTTACAAGATGTATTAATCACTATGGAATCAGTTTCTTGGACACGTTAGAAAGCTTAGTTTTTCTTTGGTAATCACTTAGATGTGTTGAATAATTCGCACAAGTTCTATATATAAAGAAATGACTTACAAAGGCTTTTAAAAAATAGAATTAACTCACGATAATCGATTAAACCGCTCGTGTAATCAATTATTTGTTATATGTAATTGATTAAAGTAACTAAATAATCGATTAAATTGTTCCTCAGCAATCTGGAAAAAGATCATGAACAATTAATCGATTATTCCGTAATGTAATCGATTAAAGCAGAAAAGCAGAGTTTTCTAAACAACCTATGCAATCGATTACGAGAAATGGTAATCGATTAAAGCAGAAAGGCATGGTTTTCCAAAATACACTATGTAATCGATTAACTCAATCATGTAATCGATTAAAGTGTTCTTCATGGCTTTTCCAGATAAGAATAAGAACATTTTAATAGATTAAAACACTTTGTAATCTATTAAAACAGTAAGTTTTCATTTTTTAAAAACAAAGCCATGAGAATCTATTTTCCTCTGAAATCATTTAGTAACTTCTAAGTTTTAATAGCACCTACTTATGCAAATTCAATGTGACATGCAAATGACAATGCAAGGACCACAAAGCAATGCACTTGAATCAAACTTAAACACATTGCACATGTCTTCATACTTGATTGGGCATGATAAAGCAAAAACAACTTCATGCCAATCATCAAGCTTCTTCTTCATTCTTGCTTTTGATTCTTCTTGCAACTTCCCCTATATCCAACACAAATGACAATTAATAACCAAAAGAAAAGATAAAGGAAGAAGCAATCAACACCAAAATTTATACTGGTTCACTTCTCAATCCAAGAGAAGATACATCCAGTTTCCTAACCAACTAATTAGAATCTAACTATTTGCAATATGTTTCTTACAAGTTTCTACAATCACTCTCAATCAAACCTAGATTAAGAACAAGGCATCTAACTCCCTTAGACCCTTTGTGGTCAAGACTCAGAGATACACCATTCTCTAATCGTCCCTCTAGAAGAACCTATTCTAGACAAACCTTAAGAAAACTATTTCACTAGTTACAAAACTCATAAATTTTAAAAAGAATTACAACCAAAGTAGTAAGGAGAGAAACAACATGATGATCTAATACAAATGAATGCAGATGATTAAGAATCTTGAATCAAGGTTGAATGAAAATCTCAAAAGAATCTCTCCAAAGCCTTTTTTTTGTCTTTTTGCAAATGCCGAAAAGGAAATCCTCACAAGGTTTCTTTATGATTGATGAAACTGAGGATTTGTGGGTCAAAACACTTAATAGCTTGTAGTATCTTTTGTCCCTTCAGAAAGGGTTATATTATTCATTGTATTTAGTTCAAACAATCAACATCTATTTATAGAGAAAACTATTATAACTGTCAGTAATCGATTAAAAATCACTTAAGTAATCGATTAAAGAGTTCTTGAGGCTTTTTGGAAAAGCTTTATGAACAATGTAATGGATTAAAACACAATGTAATCGATTATCATAGGAAGCTCTAATGAAAAATAACACTAAGTAATCGATTACCATAGTGTTTAGGGTTTATTCTTGTGATTTTGTTGTAATTGATTATCACAAGAAGTTCATTCTTGTGATTTTGAACTATGTAATCGATTACCACAAACTCATAATTGATTAAATAGGTTCTCTGTTTTCAAGTAATAGATTACCACTTGTTGGTAATCGATTAAACCAGTGAGAAAACATTTATTTTCCTAAAACTTGAAACATGGAAAACTTAGCTTTTTATGCACTCATGAAAACCTTGAGTTTCAAAAAAGCTTTTTATGAAACTTTTACTTTGTGAAAGCATGAATGCAAAAACATGAATGAGATTTATGCAATGGATCATAGGAAGCATCACATTAGACATACACAAATTACAAATGCCATTCAATTGAATTGGCATGTAAAAAGCCTAAACTTAATGTCTCAGCTTCATGGATCCTCTCTAGCTCCCCTTGAAACAAAACAAGAGCAAAAAAAAAAAAGTACAAGAGGTGGCAGCCTATGCATTGGTTCCATCACTGATGCCCTCCTCGTGGGAACCAATTTCTTCCTCGTCAACCAAGAATCCCTCCTTTACATCCTTGAATGGTTCAAACAAACCCAAGTAAAGATCCTTTGCAAAGAGGCCAGCCTACCTGACGGCCTTGAAGAAGCTCTTCTCATGCTGCTCCACTGTTTCGCTCTTGTAGATGGCCAGCTCCTCATCAAGCTCCTTGTTGATCGTCATCTCAATCGCAAGTCCTAGCTCAGCCTCCCTCAACCTCACCTCTAGGTCTGCTACCTTCTTCGCCAACTCCTCCTTCTCAGCAGCGACCTTGTCAGCCTTGACAGCCAGGTCCACCTTCTCCTTCAGCAAAGCCTTACCCCAGGTTACCAACTCATCACCGTCAACCCGGTGGGCAGTAACTTGGCCATGGCCTTAGCAGATAACTGGTGGTGGGACCTGACTACCTCAGCAAGGGCCACCACTGCACTGTTCAGCTTGGTATGCTCTACCCGCCAGACATTACGAACAACATACTTCAACCTGGCTAGCTCTCTCTCCAAAGAAGCCGCCTTGCTTACGACTTCTTGGTGAACCTGCTTGTTTTCTTCCAGAATTGATAGATTCCTTTGTAGAAGAATCTTGTTGGAATCAATTGACCGTGCAATTCTGATCGACCTTATCAAGTTCTTATGGAAGGGGGTTGGGGTTCTCCGTTCAAGCACATGCCCTACACTCTACAACGAGTCGAGCTCCCTTGGGATATGTACAAACTCAAGGGAGGTGATAGGGCAAGATGAAGACAAAGACATAGCAGGGGATGGTGGCATAACAGAAGTAGCAGGTGAAGAGGTGAAGGAATAGAAGCAGCAGTGGCAGGTGGAGTCAGAGCAGCAGGGATCGAGGCTGGGGCAGCAGTAACAACCACCTCCACTGAGCCGAAGCCCAAACTCTGGGTGACAGAATAGTGGAATGGGAGTAGCAGCAGTAGCAACCATGGGGGTAGGAGCCCAGACAGGAGGTGAACAAACTGGATCACGAGGAAGAAATCCAGCGGCCTCCTTCTTCGCTCGCAAGCTACGAGGAGCCCTGGACTTCTTACGGTCGGACAACCCAGCACCATGATCCTTCTTTCTCTTAGTCAAAGTAGAAGGAGAGGTGCTGGGGAAAGCAACAACAACATCAACAGGGCCAACCTTGACAGAAGGTCAACGCTCTTCTTCGATGGGGGTGGATAAGGGCAGGTGGCACGGCACCACTATCAGCACCTACAATCTTCACCAACGAATTCCAAGGGAAATCCCCCATTATACCTGCGAAAGCACACAATCACAAGTGTCAAGCCAGGTCAAAAAATACACATACAAGCAAACAAAGAAGACAAAGGAGGAATAAGGAAGAAAGGGTATCGTCTAATGCTACAGAAGAGTAATCTGTCGAGGGTAGTTACAGGATGGCACGCACGTCCAAGGAGGCTTGCAATTGCTTCAGGATCCCTTTGTCCGTCCTCTCCACCAGGGTCAGCAAGTCTTCATCGAATGACATGAACCTGTTGGGTTCAACTTGCCAGTAAAATGGAAAGCGAGGCTCCCCACTACACTGCTCAACACGGACCTTGAAAGAATGGTCCTTGAAGTGATGAAAGGCATTGTGTCAACCTCGAACATCTTCTTGGAAACACTTTGCAAGGAGACCCAAGCGACCTTCCCAGACAACTTGGTTTGAATGAAAAACAAAAAAGACCGATACACTCGGCCAAATGTTCAAAAATGAAAAAATAATCTCAAACGCCCTGTTGTGGTGAAGATGGGAGGGTGCCACATTCAAGAAGTCCAGTAAGGCACACTGGAAAGCGGAGAAAGGAAGGAGAAGACCCAACACCTCGAAGAGGCGTTGGTACATGAAGAAAAAAGGCAGTTTGCCTGGCACCGTCCTTAGACAGGGGAATTCATCACTCCCACAAGGCTCGACAATGACCTTGCGGGAGTCCCCAGACGTTGTCAACTGTAGTTGGTAGCACATGGTGTTCACATGCGCCGAAGAGGTCAAAGATGATCGGTATGTAAAAACATACTCCCTAACCCAGTCGTAAACAGACACGACAGGGGTGGATGATGGTGACCCAGTGCTACGGCAAGGACGTATGCGAGGGGACCCCGTCACACTTCCAACACCACTTTGCCTTGCCCGTCCAGATGCAGACTGAGGGGACCCCGTCGCACTTCCAACATCACTTCTTATTGAGATAATTTTGTTGCTTTTCTCATTTTGAACAACCTTGGCCAATTTTCTAAAAGCATGGAAAGCATCACTTTTGGATTTCAAAAACAAAGTCCAAGTATATCTAGAGTAATCATCAACAATCACAAGTCCATAATAATTGCCACCCAAACTCATAGTTCTAGAAGGACCAAACAAATCAATGTGTAGTAACTCAAGTGGTCTAGAGGTGGAAACAATATTTTTGCTTTGAAAAGAAATTTTAGTTTGTTTCCCCTTTTGACATGCATCACAAAGTTTGTCCTTTTCAAATTTGAGTTTTGGCAAACCAATTACTAAGTCCTTTTGAATAAGCTTATTCATATGGTGCATGTTGATGTGGCTAGCTGTCCTATGCCAGAACCAAGATTCATCTAACTTACTCATTAAGCATGAAGTTTTGTGAAAGAATGCATGGTCAATAGAAAGTTGATAGATATTACCTTTCCTTTTGCCTATATGAACTACTTCACCACTTTGGCCATCACATATCATACAACAATTCTCATTGAATGAGATCTTAAAACCTTTGTCACAATGTTGGCTTATGCTTAGAAGATTGTGCTTCAAACCATCCACATAGAGAACATTGCTAATCTTGGTATTGAAGCTATTTCCAATGTTGCCTTCACCAATGATCTTACCCTTTTTGTTATCTCCATAAGTGACAAAGCCTCCATCTTTAGGAACAAGATTTGTGAGCAAAGACTCGTCACCCTTCATATGTCTAGAGCATCAACTATCAAGATACCACAATGAAGTTCTTGCTCTTAGACATACCTGAAAAATCAAATTAATTCATGAAAGAAGGTACCCAATTGAGGTTGGGTCCATAGGGGTTAGTGACTTTCTTTCTCTTTTCCACCCAAATGCACTCTTCATTTGGCACATAAAATCTTCTTGCAAAGCATTTATAGGATGTGCGTCCTGTCTCATGCAATAGTTGCAAATGACAGCTCTTGGAGATTTTCTAAAGAAAGCATTTTGATTGATCCTTGACTTCCTTTGATATTTCTGTTTTGGGGGCACAAATGTTGTCTTTTGAACAGATTTTGACTTTGGTTTATACCCCAATCCAGAAGCATCTACAACATATTTTTGTACACTAAGCATTTCATTGAAATCACATTTTCCTTTGTACAATTTTTGCAAGAGATCAATCAAATTGTTATTCTTTGAAAGGAGCTGCTTATATTTCTCTTCTTGATTGATTCTACACCCATCAAAGACCTTTTGCAACATATCATATTGGTCAACATTTGTAGAGGAAGAAGCACACACACAATCATTTGATTTGTAGCTTAAAGTAAGTTTTTCATTTTCTTCCTCCAAGTTACAAATCTCAGCTTGTAGTTCAATAATCTTAGCAAGATGATCTTCAATATTCTTTCTATGCTTATTGTTAGACTTTGAAAATTTTTGTGCCTCTTTGTGCATTTCTTGAAAAGCAAGAATAGCTTGATCAAGTTCAGAATTTACCTTATCCTCTTCACTCAAGAGATTATCATCATCTTCATTGACAATGGATGTAAGGCACATGTTTGCTTCCTCTATTTCAATGGAGGATTCTGAATTTGTTGAGTTATTGTCTTCCTAAGCTATGTAAGCTCTTCTAGACTTTCCTTCTTTCTTCCCTTTGTTGTCCCCTTGTTGCTTCTTCAAGTAGATTGAGCATTTGGATTTGATGTGGCCAGGTTTCCCACATTCAAAGCATGTAAAGTTGCTATCAATCTTCTTCTTCTTCTTCTTCTTGCTCTTGGTGTTTCTTGAGAACTTTTCGCCTTTATTCTTCTTCAAGAATTTGATGAACTTTTTCACTATCAAGTTCATGTTCTCTTCATCTTCCTCATCACTTGATTCCTTTTCTTTTTCAGCTTTTGTTGATGCAGCTCTTTGTGCAATTCCTTTTCCTTTCTTTTCTGCATCTTCAACACACATTAATTGATACATTTCTAATTCATATTCAAGTAACTTACCAAAGAAAGCAGCCATGGACATTTTGGATAAATCCTTGGATTCTTTGATTGTTGTCACCTTTGGTTGCCAAGATCTAGTGAGACACTTCAAGATTTTGATGATTAGTTCCTCAACATCAAAAGTCTTTCCAAGTTCCAAAAGATGATTTACAATGTGTGTGAATCTTGTTTGGAGTTAAGAAATGCTTTCATTAGTGTTCATCTTGAACATTTCATACTCTTGAATCAATGAATGCTTCCTTGATCTTCTTACTTCTTCAGTTCCTTCACGAGTGATCTCTAGCATCTCCCACATCTCCTTAGCACATCTGCACCTAACTGTTCTAAAGAATTCATCAGAGGAAAGTGTAGAGGTTATCATATTTTTGGCCTTAAAATCATATTGAACAACCTTTTTCTCAACATCAGTCATCTCATCCCATTCTTTGGGAATCATGTCATTACCAACAGTTTTGATGGGCACCACAGGACCTTTCTCAATTGCATTCCAAGCACCTAGGTCATTTGATTGAATAAAGATCTTCATCCTATTTTTCCAAAAACTGAAATGCTCCTCTTCAAACAAAGGAGGTATGTTTAAAGAAGCACCTTCTTTGAAAGTTATTTGTGAGGTATTCATATTTGAAAAAAATAGTGATCTTGAGTAACTTTCAAGAACTAGCTCTTGATGCCAATTGTTAAGAATATGAATATCTCACACTTAACCAAGAGGGGGGGCGAATTGGTTAAGCCTTGGTAAATTAAAAAATTTCTTTTATCAAATCAAAGTTCCTAGGATCTTTATCACTTTTCAAAACCAAGAAACCTTATTCAATCAAGAAGCTTAGCCCCAAGGAATTCAATGGATCAAAACTGACTTTGGTCAAACAATTTAAACAAGAACACAATGAATATAATAGTTAAGGAAAAGATAATCAAAACACAAACAAATTTATACTGGTTCACTTCAGCACTAGAAGCTACATCCAGTTTTTTTCCAACCAACACTAGGTTAGAGTTCCACTATTATAATTTTTAGTTCTTACAATCAATTACAAAGTCTCCCTTTATTAACCCTAGATAAAGAACACACAAATCTAAAACCCTATTAGATTCTAAGACAAGAACCTGAGAACACTACTCAGTTCTTTCACCTAGAGAACTCCTTCTCTAGTTCCAAGCAAGAACCCAATTACAATAGCCAAAACAAAAAAAATACAAAACAGAATTACAACCAGATTAAGGAGGGAAACAACCTGATGATCCAATGATGCAATGCAAAAAGAAATTACCAGATCAGGTTGAATGATTACACATCAAAAAGCACAACTTTCCTTAATCTTGAAAAGGTTTCAAGCTCCAAGATTGAGTCAAACACTCATGATAAAAGCACAATGGAGCAAGAAACAATTGAACACTTAGAAAACACTTAAGAATGCTCACAAGAATGTTTAAGCTCAGAAAATTCATATGGGTAATGTTCGACAAAGTTAGAAAAGCAGCTAAGCCTTGGTTCTATTTATAACAAATTTTTGTAACTGTCAGTAATCGATTAAACGCTCCATATAATCGATTATTTTGCTCATGTAATCGATTACATCAAGAAAGTAATCGATTAAACCGTTTATAAGTATTTCAGGATTTTCTCAACGAGCCTGTAATCGATTAAGATAGGAAGCTTCAAACAATCAAAATGCACTATGTAATCAATTATGAACTTTGGTAATCAATTAAACCGTTCATAAGTATTTCAGGATTTTCTCAACGAGTCAAATAATCGATTATTCCGTCCTATAATCGATTAAGATAGGAAGCTTCAAACAATCAAAATGCACTATGTAATCAATTATGAACTTTGGTAATCGATTAAAGCAGGAGCCTGTAGCATTCAAAATACACTGTGTAATTGATTACGATATGTGGTAATCGATTATCTAATACAAACTTATAATTTTCAAACACATAGTGTAATCGATTACTAGAAATGGTAATCGATTAAAGCAGGGAGATGGCTTTTTCAAATAAGCCTGTGTAATCGATTATCCCAGAACGACTTAAAATCATATATAGCTATGTAATTGATTACTACCCATTAATAATCGATTTAAGTGTTCAACAAGGCAGTTTATATGGAAACAAAGGTCAAATAATCGATTATTTCGATAGGTAATCGATTACAACAGTATGAAATCCATTTTTCCAAAAACCTTTGAATCAAATTAAAAACTTAGTCAATTTACTAAAGCCTTGTGATTTTTATTAATCAAATTAATTGAATTATAGAATGATATGAATGCAATGGACTTGGATCACCATAATTGCTTTTCTCTTACACATTTCACACTAATTAACCTTCAAGGCATCCATTGCAAGTTGAAAGCTCAAAACCAATGCTTGATTCCTTTCCATTCTTTAAGTAGCTCCCCCTGAATCCAACAATGAGAACATCTCACAGCTTCAAACTAGGTTCACCCACATAGTGAATCACTTGCTTAAGCTAGGAAAAACTTTTGATGTAGAAGAGCTGAACATCAAGATCCTCAAATGCCTAACAAGGGATTGGCAGCCTAAAGTCACAGCCATTAAAGAATCAAAGGATTTATTAAAGATGTCAATGGCAGCCATGTTTGGTAAGCTTCTAGAGTATGAACTTGAATTATCTCAATTAACTCATGGTGAAGATGCAGATAAAAGGCATAAGAGTATAGCATTAAAAGTTGCACCTTCAAAGATTGAAAGAGAAGATGATTCAAGTGAAGATGATGATGATGAGTTTTTGAGGAAGAATAAAAATAGAAGGCAACCACAACAAAAGAAAAGAAGTGACAACACTTACAAGAACAACAACCTCTCCTCCATCACTTGCTTTGAATGTGGAAAGCAAGGACACATAAAGTCAGAATGCCCCTCATTAATAAAGAAGCCACAAGTTGAGAAGAGATCAAAAAGGGATGGAAAGCCTAGAAAAGCTTATATTGCTTAGGAGGACAATGAATCCACAAGTTTTGAATCCTCTTCAGAAAAAGAAGTTGAAGCTCACCTATGCCTTACACCTACCATTTGTGAAGAAGAAGAAACATCAAGTACAGAATCAGAGGTAAATTCTGAATTTGAAAATGGAATTAATATTTTTCATGAGATGCATTGTGAAGCTCAAAAACTAGCAAAAGCAAACAACAACCTAGTAAGTTTTTGATTTTTTCTTATGCTTTATATATATATATATATATCTAAAGTAGTAAATATAGGCTAGAATATAAATAAGTAGTATAACTGTAAATATATTATAAGTAACATTTCATTTTATTTAAGTATCATATTTCTTTTAATTTAAAAAAAAAAGGTTTAACTCGCCCAGGCGAGTACATCTAGTGCAGATTGCTCGCTTGGGCGAGCATACGTGTACTGGTCACCAACAGCAAGGTAAAAACCAAAAATTTTACAAGTTTTTCCATCATTTTCACTTTTCATCTTTTTGTGAACCTTTCCCCTTCACCCAAGCTCGCCCAGGCTGCTGCAATCATCCCATTTCATAGTTTTTCATCTTGCTTTTGGTCCCAAGTAAGTATCTCTTTCTTGCATCAAATAAATTTCTAAATACTATTCCTTTTTTGTAGGCTTATATAGTTGTATTTAGTGATCTTGTGCTTTTCCTTTGTAAAATATGTTTAGGTTAGAAAAAGGTTGATTAATGATTCTGCCATGTTTGGTTATTATACGGTATATATATGTAATTGTTCACCTTCCCCTTCTATTTCTTTGAAAATTTGGGTGTAGGCATGAACCAATTTTACCAATTTCATGTGCAAAAATGGGTGCATACCAAGTGTTTGTAAAAATGCTTTATTGAAAACAACTTATGCATGACCTATAGCTAATGCACCAAACATGTTCCATGTTTATTCTAAAAACTTTTCTCACATGCCATTGACCATAATTTAGGCCTAGCATTCAAAAGAGGCATCATATTTTGCATTTTGTGCATGACTATGACTTGTCATTTTGGTGAATTATCAAACATACCAAAGCTATACCTTTGAACATTTCAGCATGTAGTATCATTCTCCAAACATGGTCGTTGTACATAAAATAGAAATCATAGACTGAATTCCTTGCTTAAACTTGTGCATTAGAACTAAAGTAATTTTTAACTATATTAAAAAGTGTCTTGATTCCACTTCACATAAGGCTGCCACTTATCCATTATGATTGTTATATGCTAAAATCTGTTTGTAAAGCTTTTATTTCAGATGGCTCCTAAGAAGGTACAACATAAGAGAGCTCGTCATGAAGGTTCCAGAGCACCTCCACCCAAGGACTTTATTTATGATGAGCAGAGGTTTAGAAGCAAAGAGCACCAACTCCAGTTTGAAGCAATCAAGAACTGGTCCTTCCTTAAAGAAAGAAGAGTTCAGCTATTAAATGAAGAATACACAGAATTTACAGCTGAACTTGACCGACGTAGATGGGGACCCCTAGCTACACCAATGCAGAAATTCGATCCTGAGATTGTGCTAGAATTCTATGCCAATGCATGGCATTTGGAGGGAGCATTGTTTGACAAGCGCTCATTTGTCAGAGGTCAGTGGATTCCCTATGATGTTGATGCTATAAATCAGTTTCTAGGCAATCCACTAGTCCTCCCAGAAGGACATCTCTGTGAATACATGGAAAGGCGCAACAACTTTGATGAAGAAGTAATGATCCAGCTCCTATGCATTCCAAGGTGTGACTTCGCTCGTAACATAGCAGGTAACATGGTAAGATTAATGAGAACCAACATGACTACCCTTACTCAAATTTGGATGACCATTCTATTAAGCAACATTATGCCTAGTGACCACAATTCTGATCTTCCTATGCTTAAGTGTCAACTAGCCTATAGTATTATGACTCAGCTTAGCATTGTCGTGGCTCAAATAATCTCTGATGCTATTCACCAGTTTGTAATCTTAGAGCCACCAAGGCATCCACTTAACCCTTAGAGAGCCAACAGAGCACTTGGGTTCCCTGCACTGATTACTGGTTTATGTCAGTTATTTGGAATCCAAGTACACGCTTCTAGGACCATCTGCCCTCCGATTAACCGTGCTTTCATTGAGAAATATTGTTTAGCTAGATAGGTCGAGTAGCAGCCCGCTCCAGAGCCAGCTTCCTTGGAAACCATTTCTGCACATTTGCAGAGAATGGAACTCCAAATGAACACCTATATGCAGCACATGGCGGAGCAGCAAGCTGCAAATTTCAGAGGTCAGATGCAGCTGAATGAGAGCTTCTACAACTACACGCTGCATCAATACCGGCAGAATCCTAGCCCATTTCCATGGCCCACTCCGGAGCAATTCAGAGCCCATGTAGCTTGGCCTGGAGACAGGCCAATATTTCAGGAAGAGGCAGCAGGCTCGAGAGCCCAGCAGGACCCTGCAGCAAAGGAAGGACCTACAGCTGCAGCAGAGGGAGGAGGAGAGGCAGCAAACGATCTAGAGCAGGATTTGGCAGCATACCTTACTGATCTGCAAAATCTATGACACCACTTTTAACTTATTTATCGCTTTCTTTATAGTTTTACGTACTTTGGTTACTTTACTTGACTTATGCACTTTTATTTCATGGATACTTTAGTTACATATAGTTACTGTTGTTTGAAATACCATAGTTACGTTATTATTTTGCTAAAATATTACGCATATAGTTTATGTTGAAGCAGTGCACATTTAGGAACATATTTTTGGTAGTGTGCACAAGAAAAACTCTTTTTGAAAAATATTACACACTTTTTGCTTGTAAAAATAATTTTTTAAATAAAATAGTAATTTAGGAAATAATTCAAAATTTTGGGGCATAAAAAGGAAAATTTTCTTGATATATTATGTTTTGAAAAGAATCAACAACAACAAAAAAAAAATTGAAACTTGAAACTTATCTTTTAAAAGATCAGATCACAATAAAAATGAATTTTTGTAGGTAAACCTTGAGAAACGAAAAACAAAAATAATGGTTTTTCAGAAAAATCAAAATAAAGGCAAGTCTTTTACATGGAATTGATAAATAACATCAGTAGGCAACAAGTGATTTGATTTGAACATGAAAACAGACCTTTTAAGCCTAGTGAGTGTGTACATCCAAACAGATGATATACATTGAGAGTCCTCGCTGATATAAATTATAGTTAATTTTGCATAAATTTCTAATTGTCATAACATATGATTCATGGACATGATTTAGGCCTTCTTTCTTAAACATCATTAAAGCTATTAGCCAAAAAGCTACCCGAATAAATAATGATTTATCCTTTGCAAAGCCCTTTGAGCCAAACACTGAATATTTTATTGGCACCTTAACCTAAAATGAATTTCCCACCTTACCTTAGGTTAGGAGAGCAAGGAAAGATTTTTTGTTGAAAAGTTTTATCAGTTGGGTAGATGATATGATACAAAAAGACTTTATGTTTAAAAATATGGCTATACATGGGGTTCTAAAGCTAAAAGAAAAAGAAAGAAAAGAAAAAGAGAAAAAGGAAACAAAAAGAAAAAATTCCTTATGTTGAATAAATAAAAAGGAATGATATGAAAAGAATGGATATCTTAGTAGAAAAAAGGAAAAAGAAAAATGAAATGATGATAGCATGGTTTTCTAATCTTTGTTTGCTCTCCTACTCTTAAAGGTAATTTGTTTGAATATCCAGAAAAACCATGACTCATTTCTAGCCAAGCCTACCCTAAAAAGCCCTAAAGATCCATGATGATTAAGAGCTATAATTTGATGGGCAATGACTTGCAAATTTAATCTATAAATATCAGTGATGGAATTGAGAGTAAAACACTTACCTGGGAGCACTAAACACCTATTTTGAGAGGTTTTTCTCTGTTTAAATCAATCAAATGTTTCCTCTGAGGTCTTTTAAAAATGAAGTGTAAATTTGACTTTAACCTCATTTGATTTCATGAAATTCCATCTTTTTGTTTCTCAAAGTATCAAGGTTAACTACTTTTGAAAATTTTGTTCTAATCAGACTGAAAGTTGATTCTTGTCAAAGCATGATAATCTTACCTTTGCTTGGGGACTAGCAAGATTCTAGGTTGGGGGGAGTTGATAAGTGCCACATTTTAGTAAAATTTGATTTATAGAAAGGCACTTATCCAATTGTTTTGATTAACCTTATCTACAAATTAACCCTAGAAACCTAGTTAAATGATAGTTGTATAGGAGTTATGATTGTATGTTTTGAGAAGATTCGTCCAAATTAATGATGTGTTTTCATAGGTTCGAAGATTTCGGAAGTATCTAGCATATAAAAGCCAAGAAGAAGGGGTGAGCAAAGTAAACAAGGAAGTTTCAGAAGCAATCCAGGCCTAAAACCATCAAAGCCCAAAGGAATCTTCAGCATTAAGCTTTAAGCTCGCCCAGGCGAGCTCCCTAAGGCAAAATTGGTCGCTCAGGCGAGCCACAAATCCCAAAATGATAACTTAAGCTCGCCCAGGCGAGCAAAACATGAAGGAATTGGTCGCCTGGGCGAGTGGAAGCAGACAGGACCACCACCTATAAATACCCCACGAATTGTTGAAGCAAGGCATGAGTTTTGAACCAATTTCAGCTCCTTTGTTCATATCCTTAGGCTTAGGTTCTTCATAGTTGAGGGTAGAAGGTTAGGGAAGTGAGGAAAGTGAGTTTTGTAGTGGAGATTCTGCCGAAAAGAGGACCGATGACAAGTTACTTTAGTGATTCTCTTGAGGAAGTTCTTCCGATGCTCGCTTAAGCTTCTCTAAGATTGGACGTACTCTTCTTATCTCTATGCTCTTTTAATTTCCATGCATTATCCTATTTCTTATTGGTGACTTTATTTTGTGCTTAATGCTTGACGCTAAGTGATCGTTAGTTTCATGAATTTAAACCCTAAAGGCGACTGGAAAGTAAATTTAGGGTTTTGAACCGAATAATTTCACTCATCACGTTGCGTTACTAGGAATAGGGCTTAACGTTTTGATCGCATTAAACACGTGAATAGAATCTTAATGCTAGGGTATTTAATTGAATACGCGAGGAATCGGTGTTTAGTAAAATATCCTTAGGACTTTAATTGCGAGGAATCGAATTAAGGTTACTTAAACGTGCGCGTCAATAAGAATAGAAAAATAATGCATAGGTAAAATTAATCGAAGGGATAAGAAAGACGAAATCCAATCCTACGCTTCCTTGACTTGAACACGTTTATTTACTTCTGTAATTTTATCTTTATTTTACAATACAAAATCACACAAATGAACCTTCTTTTTAATCATCTGTACATAGACTACTAAACTGGTAAAAATTTAAACTAGCCAAAGTAAACACAAATCCCTGTGGAGACGAACTTTATAAATTTTGTAGCTTGCAACGATAACACAGTGCGCTTGCCATAAATACCTAACACATATTGAAGCTAGTAAGCAAGAAGAAGATGAAGCACAACTAGATTCCAATCAAGAAGCAGCCACACCTAAACGCAAAGATTGGAGGACCACCAGAGATTTATCATTGAACAACATAATTGGTGATGTATCTAAGGGAGTATCTACTAGATCTTCTTTAAGAAATCTTTGTTGTACTATGGCTTTTGTATCACAAACTGAACCTAATAATATTGAACAAGCCTTATTAGATGAACATTGCTTAATTGCTATGCATAAGGAGTTAAATCAATTTAAAAGGAATAATGTTTGGGAACTTGTCCCTAGACCTTCCATTCACACACCTATTGGCACTAAGTGGGTTTTTAGGAACAAGCTGGATGAAAGTGGCATCATAATAAGAAACAAAGCTAGATTGGTTGCAAAGGGTTACAATCAAGAGGAAGGCATTGATTATGATGAAACTTATGCTCCAGTTGCTAGACTAGAGGCCATAAGGTTACTTTTTGCATATGCATGTATGTTGAACTTTAGATTGTTTCAAATGGATGTGAAAATTGCATTTCTTAATGGTTATATTGATGAAGAGATATATGTTGACCAGCCTCCTGGTTTTGTAGATCATCAATATCCTAACCATGTGTACAGATTAAGAAAAGCATTATATGGATTGAAACAAGTTCCAAGGTCTTAGTATGAGAGGTTGAGCAAGTTCTTGCTTGATCAATCATTCACAAAAGGAGAAGTGGACAAAACCTTGTTTATCAAAAGAAGAAACAAAGATATACTCTTGGTACAAATCTATGTTGATGATATCATTTTTGGTTCCACTAATCATTCTTTGTGTAAAGAATTTTTAGCTAGCATGCAGAATGAGTTTGAAATGTCTATGATGGGAGAGCTCACATTCTTCTTAGGACTACAAATTAAACAAATGAAGAATGGAACTTTCCTTAGCCAATCAAAGTATTGCATGGAAATGTTAAAGAAGTTTGACATGGAAAATTGCAAAGCTGCAGAAACGCCAATGGGAACTTCTACCTACCTAGATTCTGATGAAAAAGGGAAAAGAGTTGATAAGTCAAAGTATAGAGGAATGATAGGATCATTGCTTTATCTTACAGCAAGTAGACCTGATATTATGTTAAGTGTTTGCTTGTGTGCTAGATATCAAGCCAATCCTAAAGAGTCTCATCAAACTGCAGTAAAAGGATCTTAAAGTACCTAAAGTCTACACCAAAAGTGAGACTTTTGTATCCAAAAGGTACAACAATCAGCTCAATAGGTTACTCTGACTCTAATTTTGCAGGATGCGAATTGGATAGAAAGAGCACAAGTAGTACTTGTCATTTATTGGGAATCTCTTTAATTTCTTGGCATTGCAAAAAGCAATCATGTGTAGCCTTATCAACAGTTGAAGCTGAGTACATTTCAGCTGGAAGTTGTTGTGCTCAAAGCTTATGGTTGAAGCAACAACTCCAAGATTTTGGTGTGGAACTTCAAAACATTCCACTTCTATGTAATCATACAAGTGCTATCAATATCTCCAAGAATCCAATCATGCATTCCAGGACAAAACACAGAGATAAGACATCACTTCATCAAAGATCATGTGCATAAAGGTAACATTAAAATTGAGTTTGTTGATAGTAACCATCAATTGGCTGATATATTTACCAAACATTTGGATAGAGATAGATTCTTTACTTTAAGAAATATGCTTGGAATATTGGATGAATCTAGTATATGTTAATTGAAATTCCTATGCTTATTACTTTGTTGATGAATGGCTTAAATATTGCATGAAAGACAAAAAACTCAAATTAGAATTATAATACATGTTAGAAGTTGCATAAAATCTGATTTTTAAGAATGTATGCTGATATAATCGATTACCATAAAATATTAATCGAATATTTTCTCATCTGATGCTTCTAAAATACAAGTCAAAGCTGTTGTAATTGATTAATCCATTGAAATAATCGATTATTCACAACTCGAGTTTTTGAAAAAATCAAGTTCAATATGGAATAATCGATTAAATCGACGAATTAATCGATTACATGAAGTCTCAGGTGTTTTCGAAATTTTGAACATTTCTGGAATAATCGATTACTTCATTGAAATAATCAATTATTTGAGTCTTGCTTTTCTAAGAAATTGTCTCACTCTGCTTTAATCGATTATCTCCAATTATAATCGATTACACTTCGTCTTCTATGAGCCATCTATGTTGACATAATCTATTACTCTGTATTTTATTTGATTACATCATTTCTCAGAAGTGAAATTATGAATAAAATAATCGATTACATAACGAAATAATCGATTATTTAAGTGGTTATTGCAAAAATCTGACAGTTTTAAAATTGTCCAACTGCAATTAAACATGATTTGATAGAATCTAAGCCTTAATGGTAGTGATTAAGGGTCACAACAGCTATATTTTTGAATTTTCAACTGCCCATTATTTCCAAATAGCCTATAAATAGAGACCTTTTGAGACTTACAATCTCACACCTTCAAACCTTGCTATTTTTCTATTCTCTGTCTCTATATTCTTGTTCTGAGATCATTTGCTCTATAAGTTCTTTTTCTTCCAATTTCTTAAATTCGTGTCCATTACTCTCTAAAAATGTCTACCTCCAAAAAGGTCAAAACCTCAAAGAGAAAAGCTCAAGCCCAACCTTCAAATCCAATGGTAAGTAGGCTTGATCATTGGTTCACCAATGAAGCTGATAAAATGAACTATCTTCAGTTCAATGCTACAAAGCTTCTCTGCCCTCCAAAGTTCTTAAACATTGGATGGTTTACTGAACAAGGATTTCAATTTCCACAAATGTTAGAACAGCAAGGTCTAACTAAGTTTGTTGAAATGAAAGGGACTTTTTACCTAACTTGGTAAAAGTCTTCTACACATGTTCCAAAATCTCTATGCATGTAACAGTTCTTACTCAAGTTAATGGAGTAGCTATAGAGATTACTCCAAAAATCTGGCATGAAGTTGCTGGGATCTCCTTTGATGGAGAAAGGAGATTTGATGAAGAAGCTGAAGGCTACAACAGAATGGAAACATACAGAGGAATGCTCATTGATCCTCACATGAATCTAAGGTTAAGATTGAGCACAGGACCTATGACTCATGAAGATAGGCTCCTACACTACATCATCACCTATATTCTCACTCCAAGATCAACCAATCATGCACAAGCTATAGATTATGATCTCCATGGATGGTGGCCTAGGCGAGCTAATGACTTAATCATGAAGAATTCTTTGGGCTTTGTGGTTTCTGGGCCTGATTTGCTTGTGGAACTTCCCATGCTTGATATGTACACCTTCCTTGCTTGCTTTGATCTTCCGGAAGCCTCGGAAATCCACGAAATCTATCAAATACACAACATGATTTGGATTAATCTTCCGAAACACTTTAAACACAAGTATAAGGTGCTAATTAACTAGGTTTAGGGAAATTTATAAGCTAAATGAAAGAAATCAAAAGATAAGTACCAATATTTTAAACACAAAGTTAACCGAAATATGGCACTTATCAACTCCCCCCAATCTAGAATCTTGCTTGTCCTCAAGCAAAGTAACTTAACCCTTTTAATTAAAAGATGAACATGCTTTGTAAAGAATCAACATTCTAGAATGATCAGACGTAAAAAACTAGTTAACCTCGAGAATTGAAACAAAAGATAGAATTCACAAAATCAAATGAGATTAAGATCAATTCACATTTTCATTTCTAAAGAACATCAGAGGAAACATATGATTGATTCAAACAGAGGAAAACCTCTCTCAAAAGTGTTTAATTCTCCCACAGGTAAGTGTTTATTCTCAAATCCATCACTGATATATCATAGATTAATTTTGCAGTTCATTTCCCATCAAATCATAATACATACTTATCATGGATCATTAGGGCTTTTAAGGTTGGGCTTGGCTAGAAAGAAATCTTGGTTTTTCTGGATATTCAAATGACCTTGGGACTAGGAGAGCAAATAAAGATAGAGACATTTAGATCATTACCTCCTATTTTTTTTCTCTTTTTTCCAAGATATCCATATTTATCATTTTTATCTTTTCACCCAACTTTTTAGCTCATGAATTTTTTTTTCTTTTACTACCTTTCTTTCTTTTCTTTTAACATGAATAGCACATAGCCACTTTTTTAAAAATCCTTTTCATAACATAAACTATCCAAAAGAAATTTTCCATCACAAATCATTCCCTTTTTCCTCTTTTAACCTTAGGTAAGGTATGGAATTCCTATCCTAGGTTAGGGTTTCAATAAAATATCAACTGTTTAGGCTCAAAGGGGTTTTCAAAGGATAAATCATTATATATGTTTATATTGGGATAGCTTTTTTGGCCAGTGGCTTTTAATATGTTCAAAAAGAAAGAAGGCCTAAATCATATCCATGCATCATATGTTTATGACAATTAGAAATTCATGCAAAATTAACTATAGATTTTATCAGTGAGGTCACTCAATATAATTTCTGTGGTTGCACACACTCACTTCGGCTCAAGGTCTATTTTCATGTTTCAAATCAAATTAATGTTTCGAAAGATGTTCTTTATCAATTCTTTGTAAAAAGACTTGCCTTCATTTGATATTTTGAAAAACCCATTCCTTTATTTTTCATTCTCAAAGTTTCCAAAATCATTTTATGGTGTTCTGATCAAAAAGCAAGTTTCAAAATATTTATCTGTTGATTCTTTCTAAAACATGTAATATCAGTTAAGCCCTAAAAGATTTATACAAGGATATATAAACAAAAATATTTAAGCATGTGTATTTTTCAAAAAGAGCAAGCAAAAAAGAAATAAACATAGTAACTAAATAAACAAAGTACGGAATTAAAACTATAAAGCAGTAAATAAATTTAAATGTCACTGATTTTTGAAGATCGTGGCTAAGAAGCTTGATGTCCTCCATTTCAGATAATCCATAGGATCTGCCACGTTCTTCTTCTTCACTTGTTTTTCTTAACAAAAATGGATCTGTATCCAAGTTCTTAACAAAACAGATGATACTTTCAAAAAGATAAGATATAAACTTAAGATACAAAATAAAATAAATAAAGACAAAATTTAAAAATAGTGGGTTGCCTCCCAGGAGCGCTTCTTTAACGTCGTATTAGCTGGACGCCTTTGTTATGGTTTCAGCTCCCAGCAATTGGATAATATGGATGATCCCTTAGCTTTTGTATTTTCCTCCAATATTTTTACCATTTTCTTTTCTTTTTCAGAGAGCATAGATTTATTGATAACTGGTTTCTTTGAATTTCCTGAAAGGAAAACATGTTTAGCATGTGGAGGTACTGCGTTTACCTTTATCTGTGATTCTTGATTTGTCACTTCCTCTGACAATTCCTCAAAGAATGATTGTTGGTAAGGAATTTCCTTGAAAGCATCTAGTTGTTGGAAATGATCTAAACTATCTTCTTCTTCAGATTCACTCATCTCCTCTAATGCTTCAATTAATGTTTTCTCTGAATAATCTTTTCCTTGAGCCAACTTCTTGGAGTCAGAAATCCCTCCATTCAAGACATCCACTCTAAAACATCTTCTTGGTTCTCTTGAATTATCATGTGTTTTTACTGAAGAGAGCCCACTTCTGTGCTCAGACAATTGCTTTGCAAGCTGTCCAACCTGAACCTCAAGATTTTTGATGGAAGCCTCAGTATTCTTTTGATTTGAAATGGACATCTGCATAAACTGAGTTAGAGTATCTTCCATTTTTGATATTCTATCAGGCTGAGCTTCTTCTTGTTGTTGAACCCTATTTGAAGAACCTACATAAGAGTTGTTAAAAGGACATGCATAAGAAGAGTTAGTGGGATCATAATATGCATTTTCATCTTGCTGCTTCCAGCCATAAGAACTTGGACCATTTTTGTAGCCTTGGTAATTTCCATGGAAGTTCTGTTGAGTTCTGGTCTAATTCTGCATATAATAAGCCTGCTCTTCTTGTTGGCAATCACCATTTAATTGATGAAATTGTTGAGAAAGTTGGCCTATTTGTTTGTTCAAGGCCTCTATTTGTTGAGTCAAGAGCTTATTCTGAGCTAGAATTGCATTTTGAGTATCTAGCTTCATTATACCTTTCCTTTGAATCGGAGATCTATCGTGATGAGATTGATAATCACTGGCTGCTATGGAGTCGATGATTGTAATTGCTTCCTCTGGGCTCTTTGACATCATCGTACCTCCAGCTGAGGCATCAAGAATCATCTTGGTTTGAGGTCTCAAACCACTGTAGAAAATATGTAACTGTGCAATATCATCAAAGTTATGGTTTGGACACCTACGCAGTAAAGATTTGAATCTTTCCCATGTTTCACAGAGAAGTTCATTATACCCTTGGGAAAAAGTAGCAATTGCTGACTTTGCATTTATGAATCTAGATGGAGGAAAGAATCTGGCAATAAATTTCTCCTCCACTTCTTCCCAAGTGCTAACACTTTTATTGGGTTGGGATTGAAGCCATACCTTTCCCTTACCTGTCAAGGAGAACAGAAAAGCTCTGAGATAGATAGCTTCAGCATCTGCATCAGAGGCTCCCATGGTACTGCATAGCTCCATGAAGGTGGACAAATGAATGTATGGATCTTCATGATCTAGTCCGGCAAAAGGATGTGATCCAATTAGACTGAGCAATGCAGGCTTCAATTCCACAACTTTTTTACTGAAAGGAGGAATGACTATGTTGTTGTAATTCTTTGGTCCTTGTTGATACGCATAATCACCCAGAGTCCTCCTTGGTGGTCTATTTTCTTCTCCCCCTCTATCAGCCATATTTAGGGGTGGCTTTACTAGTAACAGAGAATCAAAATAGAAGATTTACTCGGTAGCTCTTTGGTTGTTTGTTTCATTTTTCCTTTATGGACTTAGTAATTTCTAAGTTTAATATCGATGTAGCTGCAAGAAATTTACCTCAAAAAGGAAAAAGAACAAACTTGCAATAATTTGTAAGTACCGAGGTTAGGGAAAGTAAAATAAAACAGAAGATAATTTATACAAAATTAAAAATAACAAAAGCAAAGAAAAGTCCTATTCAACTTAGAAATTAAATTTGAAAGAACTGAGCGAGCGACTCAAGTCCCCGGCAACGGCGCCAAAAACTTGTTAGGTATTTTTACGGCAAGCGTACCGTTCTATCATTGTAAGTTTTGAATTTATAAGATCGTCTCCACAGGGACTTGAGCTTACTTAGTTAATCCAAATAGAATTAAACAATTCAATAGTTATGTACAAGTAGGTCGAACGGATTTTCATTAGGTGATGCAAGTAAAGTAAAATAACTAAACTTAACGAAAAATGAAAATATTTATGAGAAAGTGGGATTGGATTTCATCATTCTTAACATTCTATATTCAATTAATATTTACCACGCATAAATCATCATCTATTCTTATTGATGCACACTAAGTTACCTTGAATCGATCCCTCGCATTCAAGTTCTAAGGATATTTTACCGCATATCGATCCCTTGCATATTTAAGTAAATACCCTAGCATTAAGAACTATAATCGCGTGCTTTTATGCAATCAAAACGTTATGCCTGAAAATGAAAGGAACACTTCAAAACAATCAAGAGGGGGGTGAATTGGTTGAACCTTGGTAAATAAAAATTTTCAAATCAGAGTTTTTCCACAGGATCTTTATCACTTTAAAATGTTTTGAAACCAAGAATCATTTATTCAATCAAATTCCTCTGTCAAGAAATCAACGAGTAATACAAAACTTTTTGTGCAAACAATTTGAATCACCACCAAAACTATTGAGAGATGAAGAGATAAGAAGAAAGATTAGCCACTGATTTTTATACTGGTTCACTTCAAACACTATGAAGCTACATCCAGTTCTTCCACTCAACACTAGAGTAAAGTTCCACTATTGCAAAAATATTCTTACAAGATATTACAAGTCTCTCTTTATCAACCCTAGATAAAGTTCAGAAGTCTAAAACACTATTAGACCCTTAGAGACCAAACCCAAACTGAGAACACTACTCAGCTTCCCTTAGAGAAACACTATCTCTAATCATGTAAGAAAAGCCATTTACAATAGACTAATCTTTACAGAAATCAATTAAAAGAATTACACCTTCAAAGACTAAGGAAAGATTTCACCTGATAATCCAAAGAACATATGCATGTGAATGATTCAATCAGGTTGAAAGAAAATTACAAACTCAATGCATTCCTTTCCTTATTCTTTGACTCAATGATGATGCTTCACTTCCCAAATCAAAAACCCATTCGAATTTGTGAAGCCTATTTGATGTTAGAAACTCAGAAACCACACTAAAGAAAGCTCATAAACGTTTTTGATTGCTCAGTATACGAATTTCTCAAAGTCACAAAAAACAGAGCAAGAGGTTTCTATTTATAACTGATTTCTAACTGAAAATAATCGATTAAACACGCTCCTGAAATTGATTATTTCGCATATGTAATTGATTAAACCAAGAATGAAATCGATTAAAATGCTCCTGATATGTTCAGGATTTGAGCTATGAATAATGTAATCGATTATTCCGTGAAGTAATCGATTAAGACAGACAGACATGTTTTTCTTAATACACTATGTAATCGATTACGAAATATGGTAATCGATTAAGACAGACAATTCTATTTTCTCAAATGTACTGTATAATCGATTAAAACGATATGTAATCGATTAAACCAGCAAAACATGTTTTTCATAGGCATAGATGTAATCGATTACGAGTTTCTGTAATCGATTAAGGCAGTCAACATGATTTTCTTATTTAAGCCTATGTAATCGATTAAATCGATATGTAATCGATTACAATGTTCTTGATTTGTTTTCCAGAAGGCACGAAGAACAAAATAATCGATTCTATCAATGTTGTAATCGATTAATGCAGTAAAACTTCATTTTTCCAAAAACTTAGCTTTTTAAATGCCTTACTTGTTCATTGATTTTACTTAGACCTTTAATCTAACAATCCTAGATGAATGGTTATGCATGATATGCTTTTGGATTATCAGATTGCATAGCTTTCCTTTTACATGAATCAAATTGGTCTTCAATAGCTTTCTTTGACATTTTCCAATAAGGCATGTTTAAAGCACAAAACCACCAAAGCTTGATCCTTGTTCATTCGTGCATGGCTCCTCTTGAATCAACAATCTCCCCCTTTTTGGCTTTAAACATGCCAAATCTTCAATTTGATTAAGCTCAGATACTTGGAGATTAATTGAGGTTTCCATTTATGAACTTCAAGCTTAAAACATGAAAAATTTCAAATGCCTTTTGCCAAGTAACAAGTGTTAAAGCATATGTGATTCATGAGACTTCAATTAAGCTTTATACTTTTCCAATAAGTTCCTTTTTACAACTTAACTCCCCCTAAAATCCAGCACATATTCAAATCAAATTTTGGGCAAAAAATTGAACATAAAACAGGGGCAAACAGAGTACATTCGAAATCACTCCCCCTTAATCAATTCTCCCCCTATTTGGCTTGTTAAAAGTCAAAAACAATATAAGCACAACAGATATTGAACTGGAAATGCATAATTCATTAGAATTAGGTGTCATAGGGAGCATTACATAATAAAAAGAAACATAAGCAACAAAATCAGAAATATAATAGACATGAATAATAAAACTAAACACAATCTAAGCAATCCTAGAATTCAACATAATTTTTTTTTATATTATGGCATATGACGCTAACTTTTTTTCTCATTGAAATTTTTGTTGGATTAATATTTTCTCTATTTTGCAATAAGTGCTACGATTCTCACTATATTGTTTTTTGTTTTCGGCTCACCCATCAAATTTATTTTTTGTGAAAATAACCTTCATGTAAACTAGTTTGTGTTGTATATGACTGCATAATGTAAACTAGCTAGTTTTCCTTGTGTATCTAGACAAGATACAGAATGAAACTATATATATATATATATATATATATATTTGTATTTCAGGGAGTGTTGAATTTTGTAAAAATTAGCACGTACACGCTTCCTCCCCCTTGATATGCTTTTAAGATCTTTGAACAAGTGTGGGAAGAGCTTTGTGGTTGATTAGGAGTACGAGATCGTCATAATCAAATATCCAATAGGGGAAGATGTTTAAATTCCTTTGTTGTGTATCTTGTGAAGGGGCCAGGTAGGGGTATTAGATGCATAATGAAAATTAGTTTTCATTGTATATTTTGACAAGATACACAATGAAAACTAGTATTATCAAAACTATTTTCATAAAAAATTACAAAAAAATTGTTTGAGTGGTGCAAAGAGTAAAAAGATGGTGCAAATTACACCATTATACAACACATCGTTTTTTATTTTAAACTTATATATTTAAAAAATTGTTTTTTTTCTAGATGTTATCAAGATAAAAAAAAAAAGACAATAATTAAAGAGTCTTAGTATATATTTTTAAATGAGATTAATTTTTATTTAATAAGGTAGGTAAAATTTGTATGTATAAATATTTTTTAAGAAATTTAAAAAGCAATTTCTCACTATGTAATTAAAGCTTATATTATGTATATAAATCATATGAGAAAAAGTTTCTCTCATGGTATTTTCATACATATAAACATTAGTTACATAGAGAAAAACTGTTTTTTAAATTTCTTAAAAATTATTTACATATACAAATTTCATCCGACCTTATTAAATACTCTTTATTAAGTAAATATTTTTTTTTATCTTGATGACTTCGATAAAAAACACAAAAAATCTTTAAATATAAAAGCTTAAAATAAAAAATAATGTGTTTTACAATGATGGTGCTATTTGAACCACCTTTTTACTCTTTGCAACACTCAGTCAATTTTTTGTAATTTTGTTTATGAAAATACTCTTGATAGAAACTTGTTTTCACTATGTATCTTGTGCAAATACACAACAGAAACTTATTATCATGATGCATCTAATACCCCTATCCCACCCCTTTCACAAGATACACAAGGAAAACCTATTTTTGTTGTATTCGGGGGTGTATTAGTTATTTTTTTACTCTTCCCCTTTTTATGAAAATTCTAGAACAAAGAAGAGGGAGATTTATTTGAGAGATCCATAGGCTTAGGATCCATACAAAGGAATTTATACATCTTCCCTAGCTGGACTGTTGATGATAATTTCATACTCCTCGTCGACCTTCACATCAGCGAGGCCTATAAGCTTAATGGAATGTATGTTGACCTTGTTATTAAGGACCCCTTTTCCAATATCACCACAAAGTTTTTCCCACACTTGTTGAAGGATCTTAGAAGAAGAACAAGGGGGATGCAGCATGTAGGTTCTAATGTTTTCCAAAATTCAAGAACACCGAATTTACAATGAAAGATAGTTTTTGTTGTGTATCTTGTTTAGATACACAAGGAAAACTAGTTTTCATTATGCAGTCATACACAAGAAAAATTAGTTTCCATGAAGGGTATTTTTGTAAAAAAAATGGTAGGTGATTTGAAAAACAAAAACAAAATGGTGAGACTGGCAACACCTATTACACAATAGATAACATATGAATCCTTATGTGTTCTTGACTTTTTCTGTCTATACTACAACAAGGCTCTACTCCACATTTACATTTAGAATATGCTCCTACTCTTTCTCCAACACATTTGAAGCATCTGTCACCAACAACATACAACACTATGATATCATTTGTGATAGGTAACTGTTGGTTGAGCAATGTCTTCACAAATGATTTTCATCACCTATAAATTGTGATAACCCTAAGTCCCAGCACGTTTGGCTCGAGTTTGGGCGCGTATGGCGAGAATTTGAGGCGTTTGGCGCTGAATTCTGCAGAAAACCTTCTGCATAATTCTTATGCAGAATTGTGGTGCGGATTGCGCCAGGTTGGCCTGGATGGCGCCACAGTTCTGGAGTCCGGCGCTGATGGCGCGGGAGCGGCGCTCCCAGCGCCATGGTCTCTGGTGGTTGGCGCTCAAGGCGCCAGGCTGGCGCTGGTGGCACCAGAACCACTCTGAGTTTTCCCAGTTGGCACGGTTGGCGCCATGTGTGGCCCGATTAGCGCCAAATGTTCTGGAGGTTGACGCTTCTGGCGCCGGAGTTGGCGCTGGTGGCACTGGACCTCATATGGTTTTCCAGCTGGCGTGGTTAGCGCCATTTGTGGCGCGGTTGGCATCGAAAGTTCTGGAGGTTGGCGCTCCTGGCGCGGGAGTTGGCGCTGGTGGCGTTCTTGGCGCCAGAGGTTTTGGAGGCCGGCGCTCTTGGCGCGGGGTTGGCGCTGATGGCGCCGTGGTCCAGTGTAGCTGGCGCGATCAGCGCGGCAGCTCTGACAGGACCACTATATATAGCCTTGGTCGCGGTTTTGAGAGAGAGAACTTGGTTTTCTTCTTCCTCCAGCACCCCACCTCCATTGTTGGACCTCCAAGCTTCCTTTCTTCACCATATCTCACCAAAATCCATCCCTTAAGTTGTTTCATGATGGAAATCACATATAGAGCTTGAATCCAACCTCATTTCACCTTGAGAACCCCCAAATCAAAGAATCCCTTTCTCAAGGGAAATTCGAAGAACTTGAGTTCGGCGAAGAACGGCGATGAATCATGAGTACCCAAGCTAGGGGAAGTCATCCGTGGACCTTCTTTGCCATCTTTGAGGTAAGAAACTCGAGAATCACCTCTTGATTTGTGAGTTGGGGTTTTTGGGTGAATAGTGACCCACTTTTGATAGAGCTAGTTTTAGCTTTGGGTCATGTTGAAACATGTGCTTAGAATGTGGTGAGGATGTAGGATTAGCTCTTAAATGTGAGTTTGGTGAACCTTGGTTTCATGGCTCTATGTGAAGCATGTGTGTTGTTGTGGGCTGAGTTGCTTGGTCATTTGTGAACATGCTAGAGCCTTGACTTATGGTTTTGATGGCCTTGAGAGGCTATTGGTATGATGGCTTGTGTGTGATAAGCCTTGATGAACCATAGGATAGTTGACCTTGTGGTTGGAAAGGATTGTGAGTCCTTTCACTTTGAGCGTTGTGAACCGTATATGCTTGTATGCATTGTGTGGTTTGTTGATACATGTTGTATATGCCTTTTATAGGGCGTGACACCACGGGTGTCAGTGGCGTGGGCCACAGAGCAAGGGAAGAACTGCAGAGCTCGGCTTTGCCAGGTAAGTTCTTGAACCCTTGGGGATGTTTCCCACTTGCTTGTGCTCTACCATACTTCGAGGGAGTAGTGGTTACATTCATGATACATGCATTGTGTGGTTGTTGCATACTCATGATAATATATGCTTGTATCTGTGCTTGAGATTGTATTAAGCCTGTTATTAGATCTTCTGGCCAGTTAAGATAGATATGGACCTCCCTAGGAGTAGAGCGCACCTCCTAGTTTGGTTTGCTCATGGTTGACTCGGTCCCAGGATGCGGATGATTCCCTAAGACCAAGAGCTAGGTGTGTCCCGTCGCGGTTGATTGCCTAGTCTCGGAGGTACCATATACGTGCGTCCATGCGAAGGGTTAGTACCCAATGGGATGGCACGGGTGTGAATTCTGGTTTCACACTGAGGTCAGCATTTGACTCGGTCCGCCATACATAGAGCTTGGATAGCTTGTTTGTATTGTTATGAGTGGCCGGGATGGCCCAGATGGTTGTGATACCCTGATGACTTGTGTCATGGTGAGTGAGCCAGGGTGGAGGAGATGTCTCCAAGGACCCTGAGCTTACTGAGATGTTTATCTAACCCCGTGTGGGGCTTATGCTTTTCAGGTGATGCTTCTGGTAGAGAGGAGCGATCTCAGGGCGGGAGGCTGTACACCCCATATTCCTCCATGTCTGTGTATTTTCTTATAAATACGCATTTCTAGATAAATGACATAAATGCCCTTGGATATTTTTGAAAATGACCAAAATGTTCTTGGATAATTTCACAAATGACATTTAGGTCCCAAGGGTAAATGACCAAAATACCCCTGAACAATTGTCCAAATGACCAACATACCCTTATAGCTCTAGATAGGTCAGATAGACTTAGTAAAGTCCTAGAAACCTAATACCAACGTAGAATGGTCTTAAACAAAGAATTATTGATATTTTTAGTAAAGAAAAACCCTGAGATAGAATTTTTAAGAATTTTGAAAGATCACTCATAAAAGATTAAAAATAAATCAATCTAAGTTCCATAAGGACACAGAGAAAGGAAAGACATAATCTAGGAATTTTCCTCTTAATTATGAAATGAATGAAGTACT